>JAHZNG010003876.1:0-18781 GCA_027744375.1 Orchesellides sinensis | reverse complement strand
TCTATGTATAAACTACCTTGTATGATTGGTATATGGATACCCTCCGGTTTCCGTATACCTTGGATAATTACAATTATCCTTCGATCCGCGCTCTGCGCGGATCTCGCATAATTTCCAATTCTACACAATCGTAAAGTATTATTTGTGGATGAGGTAAGCAAAGCTTCGATTTCATATCCCTTTGGTAAAAAGACCACACCTAACTTATGTATGATGATAACTAGCGTGCTGTCTGTTTACATAACTCTGGTTTTTATGCCGGTTCGTCCTCCCACATGGTGATTAAAATTTGCATAATTCTTCACTTCTGACATTTACTTATGAATCGTATAAAGTAACCTTTTGTTACAATTGAGTTTTATGTGTATTGATGTGACTGCTTATATAAAGAGATTGCGCAATAATGAATACAAGTAATCCGTCTTACCGTTATTGTAGACTGTACAAGGTCCAATTATTAAACAGGTATCTATTCTTTTTCCTCCGGAAGGATATTCACCTGTAATACAGAAAACAAAAACATTTTTCATAAGCCAAGTTTATTTTACTGATGAAGTTCAGTGAGAGAAACCGTATATAGCTTTTATACTTTTTTATATTTTAATAAAAGATCCGCTATGCTGTGTATCAAATAGCATATTCCCTGTTCAAAATCTCATTTCTGTTTTATGAAGACCTTGACATTACCCTCACGATCCCCCAAACCATGTAAGTACTTCCTGTGTCGCAGCAAGTTAGCATGTCAAGGGAATAAAAGTGAGCTCGTCATCCTAAAAATAATACCCGGAAGTCAGGAAGGAAGTCGGGAGAAAAGGAATATTATGATAAAACGAGAGTGGGAAAAATGCGGTGGTGTCTCAAGTACATGAAAATGTATGCATATACTACCACATCTTACATAATACATTTGTATACAAGCGTTTACACCAGAATTTCTTTTAAAAGTATGGAATAAACTTTTTCTTCGAGAGTAGTTGTGTTAGTTGCTGAGCTAAGCTTTAAAAATAAGCACATTTTTACACAAGAATGCACTTTACTTCACCCACTTAACTTTTTTCTCTGCTTCCTGACGCATATATTGCATAGTAGGCAAAAGACAGTATGTAAAACGACGAGGGAGAAAGCAAGTGTTGAGTAGTATGCATGCATGCCTCTTATGCATTACAATGCAGTCAGGCTATTATGAGCTTTAAGTCTGTTTGTCTGTTGACGAAGAAAAGTGTTGTCGGCAATAATAATATTGCATGGATGGAAAATGGCAGTGGGAATGGTACTTTACTTCTACTTTTTTTTCTCTATTATTACGTGCTTTCTGTATGATATCGTGTGGTGATAATGATGATACTGCAATTTACTTGAAAATAAAGGTTATATAACGAACGTAGGTACGTTTATTTTTTTAAACCTTGTATACGCATTAAACAATGCTATATGTACAAAATTTACTTACTTAATGTGGATGTGTATAGTTTCAGAAAAATATTTGCCAGAAAATAAAGTTAACCTTTAAACAAGGCGATGCAACTTTGAAAAACGTTCAATAAAAAGTGCACAATTGGAAGGGTGGAATTTTTAGACGTAAATTATATGGAAAAGAACGTATATTAAACTGGGGTAATAACAATAACAACATGAAGTAAAAGTTTCTAGTTTCATTTTTAACTGTTTTCCTGATTTTCGTAAAACCCGGAGTTGGTATATTGCCTTCTCACTGTTTAATGAATTTTCCATACACTTATAATCTTCATTTTCTTACAAGCTGTCATAAACGCAAACTCCCATACAAACAGAAGCAGTATTTCTAATGAACTGAATCGTTTTTTATCTATCAAAAACTGTGTTACACTCCATTCAATTAATGACAGCATATATATATGTTGTCTTTCGCGAAAAGTGTGACTGAGTGACCGCTAAGGTGTGTTTCTAAGAAGTTGCGTAATCGCAAGCTCTTAAAACCTGCCAATCATCACGACCTTCTAGACCAAAACAATGAAACTTTAATTTTAATATTAAAATGCACATTTTGTATAGTAATCAATTGTCGAAGACAATAACAGTTTTCGTGTCTTTGTCCTTCTCCCCACTCTACTAAAATTTCTGCTTAGGTATGTATATCTACACGAAATATCTCCGCTTAGTTCCCAAGGTCTTAATAAGAAATGGAAATATGCAATAATATTATTGTCTGTCCAAGAGTTCGGCAATACAACTGGTGTTTCATTTATAAATAGAGTAGCATTTAACAAAATTATTTCCGAAGCAATAAAGTGTTCAAAGACTAGACTAGACAATGAAGAGAAAGTTGATTTCAGGTAAATACCTTATTTATGTATAATATCGAAACACAGCTGGAAAGGTCAGTCGACAGTTTCCTACCAAATAAAGAAAATTTAAGTTGCTACAAAACCCTACTTAGACAGATGTTGAGTATATTCCAAATGAAAAATTATGTCGAAAAGGGCAAATCAGGTCATCAGTGTAACATATCTACATATTATATATGTATATATACACATTTATTCAAACAATTCATAAGAAAACTCGTTTGGAACATTAGAATCCATGTACGTACATACATATACTTTATGCACATTTGTATCCATGTAAAAGTCGTATTGGATTCCCCACGGAAGTGTTCAGCTGCTGGCTTACCAGACCTGGGCCACAACTACAAGCAACCAATGGACTTTTTAACCTTATCTAACTTTTCAAGACGAAGAAAAAGTGGAAAAGTCTAAGTGTCCAGAAATAAGGTGAACTTATATAGATAATATATTAAGCTTGCAAGACAGGATTCGCCTTAGTCACAGCTTTTCGCAGCAACGACCACGTGAAAAAGTAAAACCAGTAAGGGAAGCACTGAACAGTTCAAAACTTAAGAAGAAACATTTTGAACCCTGAAACCAGAACGGAATATTTTGAAAGAAAAAGAACCTGACGCGCTTATTGTATTCTAAACAAGGAACTGACTCTGAAGGTGACTTTTTGCACAAAAAAAATCCTTCTTCTCCACTACATTGATTATTATTGACCATGCTGACCTTACAACATTTAATGCTAATAAGAACTGAACTGCCAATTTCGAGAATAATATAGCATTTCCATCAGCGGAAGTAGTATTGTTGTGGCAAGTCAGTCAATCAAGGTGTACGTATAGAAAAGGGGGGAAAATGAAACGAATGAGAGGAAAGAAAGAAGAAAAATTCTAAAGAAAGCTTGCCTACAACAACAATACGCTGAACAAAGGGAAGAAACTCATAGATACAAAAGCGAAAGGTTGATCCTCTTTTGTTATCTTTTTTTAGGTAAAAAATGGACTAGGCATGTATGAAAAGAAAGAAAGAGAGAGAAAGTTGCTTTCTCTTGAACTTTTGCACAAGGAAAAGCACGCATCACACACAAGAAGCCCACACATATCTATGGGAAAGCATGCATGCATGGAAAGAATTTCACCTTTTCCCGAATATTTTTCCTCTTTGCAAAATATTGTTCATGATAGTGATGATACTGCAGAAGAAAAACAGTGAGGAACAGAAGTACCAGACAGACAACCAACAACGTCGACCCTATTCCTTCTTTCTTCGGGGGAGTATTGAGTGAACGCGTATGCTCCCCACTTTTTTCACTTGAAGTCAATATATATAAAGTACTCGTGGTCTGCCGAAAAAAGCACTATTCCAATTTTCGATTGTAGATACAGAGATAGATAGGGTCGATACCATGCAATGAATCAAGTTGAGGAGAAGAGTGGCTATATATAAGTTGGTGAATGTGTTTGTGCGATGCACATTGTACAATGAAGAAGGTGTTTTAGGTATATACGTGCCTGTAAAAGGTTTGAGATGTTTAGAAGAAGCCAACAATGAACGTGGCGCTTCTTCCCAATTTCCTTTTTGCTTATTTTGCAAAGCGCAAGAAGAGGAATGCATTGAAATCAGTAAGGCGCTTTGGAAGGGCTGTGTTGTGAGACACAAGAAAAAAGGAATGGAACAAGGAATGCATGCTATGTACTAACAATAAGTATGTATGTATGATTGTAAAGTGATGGGAAAGATGTTAGAAAGAACAAGGAGAAAAGAAGAAAAGAAAAATTTCATCGATTTCTGCATCAAAGAGAGCACGCAATACTTATTTTCGCCGAAAACTACATTATTCCTAGTTGCCTATATATTTTCCGTTTGAAACTGCAAATATCTGCTTGAGCGTGTATACAAATAGCGCACATTTTATAAAAAATAAGTGTGTCATCTGCCTTAGATGATGATGGCGGCTAAGGCTTTAGCCCTGGTAAAGCGTAAAAGGAACGTTGGGAAAATTTTGAAGAATAGAATTTATCCAGGTGAGTGCACTGTCATGTTCTTGTTCTTGGTGTTGCAAGCTCTACTTTGTAAGTTGTGCCCTCTTAGCATACTATTCAACTGCAAATGGAAAATAGTGAAAGAAGGGCACTTACATTTACTCCAGAGTTTTTGCTAAATTGGCCGTCTCTTCAAGTATGCATGTATGTAAATGAACTTTGCACTCTCAACGTAAATTAAATGGGGACTAGAAATGGAAATCGGAGTGGAAAAATAAAAAGGAAAGTGCAATTGCATTTTACCTTTATTTCTGCATTTTTATTCAATTTGTTATTTGCTTTCAGAGGGAAACCTTTGAAATTTAAGTGTAAAACAGGATTTTCCTGTAGAAATTTTTGCAATGCCAGTTCTCGCATCACATGCCTAGGGGATTGCGACTTTCCTTACTTTTTAACAAAATAAACAGATTTCAGCACGCCATTACTGTTATTGTGTTTTACGCATTACTTTAGAACAACCAGTCGCAATGAATCATGTAGTCACTGACGGATAACCATTAAGTACGTAAACATGGCCAACAGGAATTATTACGTATGAGCTTGTAGTAGACGACGAGTCAAGTCATGCAAATCCTTAAATTTAAAAAATGACCATTGCCGAGAAGCATTTATGAAGGAATAAATCTGCAAACTGCGAGTCCAGTCTAAAACCCGGAACGCTTACGCAGTTCACTGTATGCAATATAGCAATAAGAAGGGAATGTTATTTTTTAAACTGTGTGTTGGATGTTGACTGGTTTTTGTACTTGCTGAGCTGTTGCTGGTCATTGGTTTTAAAAGCTATTATTATGCTTCAACATCCTGGCATGCTTTCCATTATTAAAACATGAATTATGTCCTAATAGTACGTAATTGTCATTTTAACAAAATATATCGGTATGATTTAAAGCACAATGAGAAAATATATTATTCACTCGTTTTCATATGTACATACTCCTTTTATGTATTGCTTATGATACTACTACCGTAGGAACACATGGACATAAGGAGACGTTCAAATACGCTCTTCTTCCGCTCAGCCAAACGAACAAAACTGAAAAACTACATAAACGCGCATGGATTTGGTCATTTATTTTGAGTAATGTTCACTGACTGCATACCACTATCAACTTTTGATATAAAGAAAAAAAATCATACAAAATGCAGACATGCATTGTACCATTTACATACAGACCATCGGATTTTTATTGCCCATTTTATTCTCAGTTAATGTGCAAAAATTTGTACAGTATGGCTTACAACAAGAAATACAAATGGACTTTTACATCTGCGCTGTTTTGATTAATAATATATGAATATGGACGTGTTTAAAAGTTGTTCGACTCAGGCATAACATGTATATGTGTGTACAAGCATAGTCATAAATATTTCTTGGATTTATAAACTGAAAGGGCGATTTTCTTTGCAAAATATACTTTGTAATATCTACTATTTTTGCACAGTATTGCAATCTAGTATAACTTTCGGCTTCCAGAAAAAGAGGTTTTTTAAAAATAAATCGCGTCAACCGCCCCAAGCCGCATTTTCCTTGTATTCATTTTTTCTTTGCTGCTGATCAGCAACGCAGCGTATCATTTTACGCACATTTCGTTTCACAAAGAATAGTGGACAACCATGAAAAATCCTCTATTTGGTAAAAACAGGTCCTCATTTTTATCTTTACAGTATACTTAGTCCATGAGCAAAGTGAGTCTCCCGGTTGAAGCAATAACAAGAAAAAATTGTTTAATCTGCTATGACAAGACAACATTGTAATGCTGTTCAATGATCAGAACCAGTTTGGCGTGGCTTGATTCACTTAGCCGTATATGTATGTATGCAAGATTTTTTCTGATTTTTTCCCTAGTGCCTTTCTGAAAAGCCGGACCGTGCAAAAAACTGTTTGCAAGCGTGCAACATTGGTTGGAGAAACCAACTCAGTCCGAATTATCGTCACTTTTATTAATGCATTTTTAAACCCATCCATGGATGATCGGTCAAGATTTTGTTGTATACCTTCAAGCTCCGAAATGCTATACAGACATACGCTATGTCCACTTTGGACAGATTACCGAAAACTTGCAATGACATAAATCTGAGCAATTGCTCAAAGGCCCAAATGCCTGTGATAGAAGGGGCAACAACACCGCCAATTTTTCCCAATTTGCATCATCATTAGAAGTGTAATCCGGTAAGCAAAAGAAGGACGTAGTATTTGTTGCATATTGTATACCACCTCAAACAATAAAAATAAGGAAGCAAAAAGACTGGCTCATATGTCTCGGCAAGCAAGGTAAGTATGTAGATGTAGTAGCAAAGCAATTTTGGTACTAATAACGCCATACCGCTCTATGCCTACCAACGCTTTCCCAAAGTTCTTTACAACCTTGGCTTAGCCATAAAATAGGGAAGATGTCACATAAAGTAAAAAAGGTTGAGCCGGTGAAAAATCGTAATTAAAGATTTCATTAGGGTAAACGACTTGCTTCTTGACAACCTCAGGAGCATTAAAAAATCTAGTACGTCTACTTGTATGAAACACAAGTAAAGTATTCATGTGTACTGCGGCACCACCACCGTGTATGGTTACGTCAGAGTAATGTACGACCTTCCCTCTCAATTATTGTATTTTAATTAGAAAATATCCCAACGGCCCTAATTCTCTTTCTTTTTCCTTTTACTGTTTAACTCCCTTCCTTTAGGAGGTATACTCTCAAGTCAACGTTTAGTGACAGATTAAAAACAGTATAGCGGTACACATTAAAAAACCTGCTATGTTGTAGAATATTCTTGTAAGTAAATAACTGCATAGCACGGCATAACCCTTTTTATTTGATAACATATGGCCACCTTGTCATTTTGTTTGTTTTGTTTTATCGAATAGTGCGGCATTTGCATTTCGTATTATGTTATCTCAGAAATGCAATCTGAATGCAGAAACACATAAGTGCAAATGAGCGCCTGACTACTCCTATAATAAACTGGTGTAGTATGCGTATAACTGAGAATGATTTTTTAAAAGGTGTGTCTAAGGCATTCAACACTGCTATGAGCATTTTTAATGAAAATGTACTTGTAGAGCTCCTGATGAACTTTACGTGCATTGTCGCCTCTCATGTTTAAATTATAAAAAAGCTAATGCAGTGTGTCCGTATTTACTGTGGCTGCCTCATTTGAGGAGTCAAGTCGACATCGGCCGACACTCCCATTTTTATTGTTGAGTCAGGTTGTAACTAATTGGCAAAAGTGTTCTGCTTTACTCTTTCAAACATTAGTCATGAATGAGTGCATGCAACAAAACGGGTAATTTGCATTTTTTCTTAGTAAAGAAGTGTATATATCCGTTCATCTTGTTTTGTTGTTACGCTACTGCCACACAAATGCATAATAATAAATGACTATAACAGGTATAGTTTTAACCTGATTAACCTGCCTAGTTGCGTGCGTGCATTGTATGCTTTATAAATATATAAACCTCTGAATTCACGTTTTGGTCTGTATTTTATTGCACAAATGCATACTAATATATTCAACTGAAGTGCTTACGGTATCTGACAGCGCCATATAACACATTCAAGTGCCAACTTTCGTTGCATCCGTATAATATGCAGGACAGTAAATTGCATTGTTAATACCCAGTGCCACCCATCATTCAATCATTATTGCAAGCGCTGTAAGAGATACTTGTAATCGATTTATTTTTTAAGTGGAAAACTTAACTATTTTTTTCTAATCAACAAAACTGGTAATATCTTTATTATTCAGGTCTCTTCGAGGAAAAGTAGCTATAGGCTGTTTTTTTCGGCGACACAAAATCTACCGTTAATTATATTATAATGCTATGCAATCGTCATAATAATATCTCAAGTTGCTTTTCTTTTTGATGCTGTTTTGACATCGGACATTCTTTCTTGATCCCTACATTTACATTAAAATACACACTTAAAGATTTTTTTTACCTATTAAAATATTTTTCATATGGCTGATTTACAACCGAAAGTGATCTATACGGTATTGACTGACACGAAAGCTATTATCTTATATTCAGGTGTCAAAAGGAAGCGTGGCAGTTATTTATCAGGAAGGCACTTTGTTATTCTAATGAAGGCTTATTCAGGTCACTGAATAAAATCTGACTTGTGGTAGAACCTTTGCGTATTCATATTTTACGTTTCACTTTTTACGATCGCCTTATCATATTTCACAAAAAATGTTGTGCTAGATAATGCATTAAAGTTATGATGACAATTTCATTGTTGTTCACAAAGTAAAAAAGTATGTGTTTATGAATCCACTTGGTTGACAAACTTAATAACACTAATAACGCTCCTTTTGTTCAAACAGACATTTTTCAATTATTCATAGTAAAAGAAACTGTCAATATTTTATTCCAAATCTTGAACACTTTACTCAGTGACTTACTGACTGAGTGAATACATAAGCTGCACCTTAAAAAGTTGTTATTTTATATCAAATGAAACTGCATAATAAATGTTTCAAGCTTCATCCTTTCTAATTTATACTCAAACTTTTTATTATAATCCAAGAAAAACTTTTATTGTTCCTCCAAAAATTTTGTGTGACAAGTTTGCCAAAACATTGTGCAAGGCACAAACAACGTATCAACTACGGCTTAAATATTCAAAGAAAAATTGTACTCCTGTCTTCATGTCATACAAGATATTACACATTTAACGATGTCAAGGTTGTCATGCATTATTAATGACAAACAACATGAAAGATGTGTTGAGTGAAAAAAGGAGGAAGAGGAATATACACAGAGGGAGATGCATAAAGGATTTGTCATAGTCTTAAAAGTAAGAAGAGTGGTGGATAAAAAATAGGATGCATGCTAACAAGATAGAAATTGGGATTGATGTTGTGTACATATGTACATACAATATTATGCAAAGTTGGTTATAGTGACGATAAGAATGATGATAATGATGATGACAGGTGTGGAGTTATGGTTGTATATGTAAGTTATGCATTACCAACCTAATCCTCCCACTTCCTCAGACTCAACAAGAGACACGGAGTGAACAAGGGGTACTTATTTTCCAAATTACTTTAATATAATCACCCGCAGCGAGCCACTGTGCCACTAGACTAGAAATCCCGAAATGTCAACTCATTTTTTTTTACCAAAAGACAAACTGTACAATGGTAGGTAGGCCATGATAAAAAAAACTAAAGACAAAAAATGATTACGGAATCTCTGCTGGAAAAAGTTTTGCTTAAGCTTTATGTAAGCATTTTTGCTTACATTGTTATAAAGATATGTTTATTATGCAGTGTATGCGTGTTTCGCCTAGTTTTTAGTGAAAATTGTCGCCATTGCATTGTATATAAAAACTTTTGTTGAGATTCGCAACTTAAAATCTTAAAACTACACCTGTCTCCATCCTTCCTTTTACCGCAACTCAACTTACTACAACGCTCCTTGTTTACAAAAGCGTTTGTTTTATACTGACTGAGTAGATGTATAGATATGCATATATATACAAGGCATAGCATGTGATAAAACATGAGCCACCCGCTGTTTCATGTTTTCCACTACACTTGTACAATGTTTATGCATTTGTACAGGGTTAAAAGAACTTACAGATACTATTCGTCCTTGTGCCTTTCTGTATTGAGAACCTTCAACAAAACTTTTTCAGAGAGGCTTAAACAATTTTCCCTGTTTCCAGTGTTTCCTTTAATGTTTTGTACACGGTGCAAGTGTGTAGTCAATGCTCGTAAGTACTTATAACACGCCACAGTGCAAATTACAAAGGGCTTAACTTGGGTAAAACTAGGAGAAACCACGTGAAGGCTTGTTCTTCTTCCCAGTCTCGCTAATATTTCATGCTTTCCACAAGATACTAGCTTGATAATAATGAAACAAAAAGAAAACTTTTTTTTATAAGGTAGACCACTATATAGCAAAAATGGAGGAAGTAATGTGTGCGTATTATAAAAGCCTGTGTGTGACACATCGCATCGTCAGGCTTGCCTTAGTACAAAATTGCATTACATCACATGGCATCTTTCCGCATTACGTTTTTGGAGAAAGTCGGGCCTTCCACAAAAAAAATTGCTCATAACCACAAAAAAGCGTGGTAAAGACTAAACATTGGTTTTGTCGTCATATCGCAGTCATGTATAGTACAGTATATTCCAGATGATTTGAAACTGCGTACATACGCTTCTCTTTGGTTTAAGATTGCGTAGAGGAAACAGCCGGTGCTCCTCCTAATAATCTTGAGATTGAGGAAAGGAGAGATGACGGCAGGATGAGAAGGAGTAAAAACAAGATGATAAAAAAGGACGAGAAGGATGACAAGGATAATCCATCATCATTACCATTTTTACCTGCCGTGCTAGCTCTTTCCAATTCTTTTATGTACCTGTTTGTCACTACTGCTGCATAATACCATTATTGTACAAATAGAGAAAAAAAGCTGTAGTGTCAGCTTAAAATTGTATGCACAAGAAGACGCAGCAAGGATTCTTTTGAGGCAGATGTGGTTTAGATGGATGAATGTGTTTGAAAGGAGTTTAGTTAGTTTGTCGTGTACCAAAGTATTCCAAAGGATAATGCCTTTTCTCTGCAAATAACGGAGTGTTCAGAAAACGTGTGCCATTTAGTGCAAACATTTTCGTCTGAGCTTTCCACGTCTTCAAAACATATTAGCACAGGCACGTGGTATCTTAGCGCTTTATCTTTGCTCCTATTTCCCAAAAGGGATGATATACTCTAAAAAAAATTAGGTTGCTATTCTGCATAACTATCAAGCTTAACATATTAGCAGAGGCAAAGTGTGTCTTGAAAAATGTAAGCTCTGCATATTTTTTATGGAATAACAGAGGTATTGTAGTATGTTTGTGCAAGTTCATGGTTCTTCTCCTATGTCTAGATTCCGTTTTAATGGTGACAACAGTGAAAAATTCAAAGTCATGTCGTTTTCTCCTTTATCATTTTTAAGAAGGCACAAAAATGCCTGAGACAAATTTTTCGTAAGTGCATATTAAGTACATGTATGTAATATGCCTTCAAAGCTGCTTTTAAAGTTCATTGGGCTGAAATACCAAAATTTACCTTTTTTCCTCTCAAATGTTACAACAAAATACACATTTATGCACTGCGAATATTCCACTTCATACTAGCACGCGATGTATTTCAATTTTTTCGTTGGTTTCATCCTCAACAGTGGAATATATCAAGCGTATAACTGAATTTCGTGACTTTTACAAGTACCACATTAAGACATGGCTCATCACTCTCAAAAGAAAAGTTTTTACTTTCTTTACTTCTAAAAATTATATAAGCACTATGTATTTTTCATTCTTTGACAAATAGAGCGCTGCTGAACTTCGTTTTACATGCATAATATGCAAACTAGCAAGCGTATTAAATTTGAACATTATATCAGCATTTACCGATTTTGTTAGAACGGAGTGACCTATATATACGGAGCCTAGTGTACACAATAATCTAACCCAGATGGACATACCGAAACCCGCTACATAGCAAGTTACTGGGTACTACTACCTCGCCAGGTTATATATCGGTCAGAATGCATTATAAATGAAGGACATCCTACCCTGGTAGCAACTTGTAATTAAATGATGGAACTTTAGAACCACTTACTCAACAGCAATAAGGATAAAGGTATTAAAATGTAAGGAAGTGCAGTTTCTTGTCATGCTGCTCATAAAACTTTGAAAATTAAATTCATTATTCTTGTTCTCTCCATAACATGCCGACATGCTCATTGGATAAGAGTTGAATTCCAGGTGTATATTTATTTACAAACGTGTACACATTCTAGAACCAACCAACTCCAGTGAGTTTTTGATTCACTCCGTCACTCAACACAAGAGTAATAAAGACAGTGAATTCAAAACCTCCAGCTTTACAAGCCCTCTTAAATTTTTCTTCTATAAAGTTGTTGCAAAAGCACATAAGAATAGTCTCGCATTTTCTTTACATTTTAAAAGCTACCTACCATGCAATATTCCCTCCAGTATACATGTGATTTTACACAAGGTTATTACTCTTTGAATACTAGAGAACAAAACAGTTTTTACACTAAAAAAGAAAAGAACTTTATGTGGCTTTTGTATACATTACATTATTAGTTATGTTATAATAATAACCGTAATGCATTCCTTTCCATGTGTCTTGTCTACTTGGACGACTGACTTTGTTTGGAAATGCCAATGAGCTTTTTTATGCTTCTACATTATAATAATATTCACTTCGACCTTTTTTCCTTCCATATTTAAGTGGCATTGCATGGCACACGTATTAAAGCTCGTCTACCAGTCGAGTGATCAAAGGAAAAAAGAATAGAAAAAATACTATACATTTTTATTGAGAGAAAGTAGAAGAGAGAGAGAGAAAAGGTCTTCACGTCATGTCAAGAGAGAATTTGCCTGTCTGCACGTAGAAAAAAAGTAGCTTTCACTACCGCAGATAATACAGCGGATATAGACTTTTAGAGATAAGCTTGATAGTTATGCAGAATAGCAACCTAATTTTTTTTAGAGTATATCATCCCTTTTGGGAAATAGGAGCAAAGATAAAGCGCTAAGATACCACGTGCCTGTGCAAGCACAATGTAGTCATACACATACTCTTTATAAAGTCAATTGGAAACAATGCAAGCCTTAAGGTATTCATAATATACATGAGTACATTCACTAGGTAGGTATTGTATGTACATCATGTAAAAACGTTCCTGGTGAAAGTACGCAATATTTGGAATGCTATATTACACAGCATTATTATTTCCTTTCCCTTACGGCTCTGTGTTTCTGCTCTGATGTACTGTATAATATATCCTGCTCTCTACGCTGTTCTGTTCTGTTAAAGGGCACAAATATACAAGCCTTTTTATAAAAAAATAGAAGGGTTCCACAAGACCAAGAAACACATACACACTTTCTACCAAGAAACGAAACTCAAAGAGTTGAATGAATTATCATAGAATCACAAAAGTGTACTACAACCATGGTGGTGTATGGAGAGGCCTACTTATTGTCTTTCATCTTTCTTTTATTGTCAGTGCAAATACATAGAATACCTATACAGAACGATGGTGTGTGGTGAGATTCTAAAAAAATCAAAATGCAGCTCCTGTTTCAGGACATAGTAAAATGAGCCTTGGAAAATATGTACAAGTAAGCTTGCCTCTACCTTTCCCCTCCTTGAACTTGTTCACAAGTCAATGTACTTCTTTTTTAGCAAACGCACAGAAATGAAAAAGTCAAATCAAACTATTATTCATTCTATACACCCGTAATAATATTATATTCCAGCAGTATTCATGTTATAAACTAAAACCAAAATTTTCGACTACCGCATTGTTTTACAGTTCACAAAACGCAAACACTGTTCCCGACTCTGATGGGAGAGATTGGCGATCCTGGGACGATGCAGATTTTTTTGCTACCTTTAAAAAATACAATCAACCCGTACTTTCCGTGAAACTGGGAACTTTTCGCATAGTTTCTTTCTTTTTTGCATAATCACTTGATTCCAATTCACCACTGCTGCTCTTTTTCAGCCTGATTCGCAACATAACTTTTTTGTAGCAAATGTGCTATGCATAGCTTAACCTCATTTAAACTGCACTACAAATTCACTCCACGTATTAAAAGACTGTAGTGAAATTCGGCAATGCAAATTTGCACCGTCGTTTGCATTCCCTTTTTTTGAAAAGAATGAATGAAATACAGTGAGGAAAGCTGCTCGCCTTTTTATTCCTTTTTACACAAAACTTTATTTACATTTTCTATGCATTATATATATAACGACCGTTATCATGCGTTGTGTACCTGCATTTTCTCCCTGCGTGACCTACTTGATGGGAAGGCAGATGCTATGGTATGTACAGAGTTCAAAATAGTTATACTGGACCTGAAGTTCATGCACACATCATATGCTTAGCACATGAATTATTTACAGGAATGATCCAAATTCCAGGTAGGGACCATACAGGCAAAAAATTAAACCGGTACACACTACCACTATGCTTGTTTGCTTTCTTGTTAGGGAAACGACTTGAAATAACTGGAGGAATGTCCAGTGAAAACCTGTGAAATTTATGTAAATATGACAGTGATGTGTATAAAGAGCTTAGTTTTGAATGCTCCTGGCAAAAAACTGGCCAGTTATTTTATATTTACGCAAAATTTTGTCATTTACTTTTGTGAAGTATGTGTCTATATGAAGTGGCTAAAGGAAATGCCTAAAGCGGAAAAATTTTGTCTGATTATTCACACGCAGATTCATTATCTGCTATCCATTTGACCATATTTTTGTGCGAAACAGCAGAATGAATGTAGAATGACATTAATAGGGTACGGAGCGTATTCATTTTTATATTGTATCATACTCTATTAAGCCAGTGCCCCTTACTTATAATTATTACTAGTGAGGGAGTATTGTACCTCATAAAGCACATGAATTGTGCTAAAATCACGCGATACAATGATCCAACTTTTTCCACAGCCATATATACACAACTTTCCAGTAGGAGATATACGTACATATATGGTTGTAGGTGTATAAGTGTAATGTCCTTATGCTGTCAACTGTTTGCTACCAAACTTGAATGCTGCTTCTCCTCCGGCTGACAAAGAGCTGTTGCGTGCTTCCACACTCATAAACAATCCTCGTGTAGTGCGAAATGGAATGAGTTTGTGTTCCAACCAACACTTTCCACTTGAAATGAACGAAACGAGCAATGGAGAAAGAAGTGAGTGAAAGCTTGAGTTGTTGAAGTTGGAGTGAAAATTTAATTTATTTATAAACCTCTACGCTTAAGCGGCTCTCTCCAGTAGCTACTTTTTGTGTTGTTTACGCAAAAAACAAAGTATGAAAGTAAAGTACATAAAATCCCATTTTCAACACTTTCACAAAAAAATAAGCACAACGACGACGAAAACTCGTGCAAATCAACTAGGCTAGACTGACACAAGCATACGACAGGAATGGAACAACATTGGAGGGCAAAGCGCATTGGAGCAGAAACAAATTGCAGGGATTCAAGCTCTCCTTGAATTGGATTTGGAGAGAGCGAGTATGGAATTTGCAGATGATAGTTAACAATCGGGCTGGGCAATATAAACGGTATGGCACCATATAGCCAGTGGTCATGCGAAAGGTATATATATAACTGTGTACTATTGAATTATTACCACGTATCTTTTTTATACTCCGAAGACAGATCATTATTAATAATTCGGAAAAATGAGCTTGAGTTCTAAAGTGGTGCAGGTGGTGTTTTGGAATTGCTGTACATAATACACATTTGGACGATGATGACGAGGACGACAGGGTGAACATTCTGGGAAATGATAAATTAGCCAGGAAAATAAATAATTAAATTGTAGGCCATATACTGAGTTTTTTTGGAAATGATAAAAAAATCCTAACGAGACGTACCGCAGGTGTTTTTTAAGTTGGTAAAAATATAAAACCAACAAAATGGGAAATTTTCTCACTGACATGTAATTATATCCTGCAGACGGATAAAGCATCCGTTTCTTCGAATGAAAACGGTTTTTGTACATTTAATGCCATTACAGGTATACAGATATATATGTACATATAGCCAGATAGAATTTGAATGCAGCTTGATACAATACTATTTCCACGTACCATCCTGGCTTTCCCAAGAAGCCTTGGCTTCCACAATTCATTATTGATAGGAGATAGAAGAGCAATATAAATGATTGCGTCATCATCATCCTATATCGTCTTGTGTAATACAAATAGTTCCATTATGCTACAATGTATCAAGAAATTGTTGATCATGTGAAAGCACAGCAATATTGGGGTTTTCAAACGTACTCACAAATCAGTTAAGTTAAGCACAGCTGGTATTCTTATAAAAGAATATTTTGGGTATAACAGCAAATAAAAAATATTTATCTAGTCTGCCAGGCAGAAGAAGAATAGAAAAGAAAGGATATTAAAAAATAAAAAATAGAAAGAAGTAGGCTGATGGATCCTACACGTTAGTGTATTTTCTGGTTATATTTTTGCAATAACACTCTCATTCATTCTGTTCATGCAACGACTTTTTCCCTAAGAGACAGACAAGTGAAAGCACAAGACCTCAATTTCTTTATCCCTTTAAGCTTAAACGTATCATTTGAGTTGCTCCAAGGAAGCAAAACTGTATATTATTGTGAATAGACGGATTACTTTGTTTTTTCTTTCACTCAGCTATATTGTAGCTCTAGTCTACGCGAGCAAGCAATAGATGTTGACGATGATACAATACAATATTATGATACAAGGAGAAAAAAGATGAGACATTAATTTTTGTACACAAGGCGTAACTAAAAAGGAAATCTGTATCCATCCATCATGGAACGGAATGGATAGAACGGGCCTGAGAGAGAGAGAGATCTGCCAGACGCTGCTTTCTCCTGATATGATGATGGTCAACTTGCTAGATTCCAGATTCTCTAGGATGAGGAGATGTAGGCCATTATTATTATGATTCCTATTATGAAAAGGTTATTCGGACTTGCTGCTACTCTGCTTTCTCTGGTTTGTGTAGAATACAGGAAAATGAAATTGAATAAGAAAGCTAGCACAAAACCGTAAGCCCTCCATTTTCTCTGTCCAGCTTGCTAAATAAAAACTGCTTTTTCTGTAAGATGCTATAGTAGGTATGTATGTGAGTATACCCAGTTACCACTTCATATATATTTGCAAAAGAATCCCTTTGAAGAATATAAAAATTTCAGCGAAACTCAAAACTGATTTTTTTCCTTTCCACGGGCACGTAAAGGGGCCTGTTTTAAACCTTAGTTGAGAAGCTTAAAGGGTGGTGTTTCAAGTTTTGTCGGGTTATTCAAGTTCCGAAAATTCAAAAACGATAATCGTACTCAAGCCAAAAATTTGAAATCATTACAAAACACAAAGGTAAAAAACTACTGATAGCAATTATTTTTTTTCTTGTACATTGAACATAGTATCTTTGACTAGACCTTAAAATCTTCATTGATTTATTCATATATCTGTCAAATATAACAATAAAACATTCACTGTCACAGAGAAGACGATGAAAAATTTCATCTACATTTCCTTTCAAATTAAGCCTAATAAATCATGATTTCAAGTAATTCATCAACCAACCATGAAACGTATATATGCTTTTTATATCGATAACATACATACGGAGGCTAGTATGGGTGCTGGCTGCTGGCTCATAGTAAAATCGCATCTTCCTTGCATAAATGTAAAAAGTATGTTTGAATCTCACAACAAACATATAATATGTACATATATGAAATACTCAACTCGTTTGATATAGAGTGAGAGTCTAAGTCAAAAGTTACAAACTGGTTTTAGCTCAGAAGCTCTATCAAAATCAGCAGTATGCACTTTGGCAGCACAAGTAACGAGACGAAGACAGGACAAAATTTACAGAAGAAAAGTTCTTGTAACTTCTTATCAACAATGGCTTACAAGCAAAATATCTATATGAATTGCATTATTATTACCGCATTGCATGTGGTTTAAACTTTTGGCTTTGCAAAATATTACTGGTTTTTTGCTGTCTTGTGAATATACCAGCCAGTAGCGTAATATCTTAAGAGAAGATAAAGCCTTTGGATTTAAATCCCAAAACCATGTGTTTTGCTGGCCACATACATTGAGCAACAATTATAATGATGGATATTTCATACCTACCTATCATAATGGATCAAATCAAAAAGACACATTTTCGTCTGAAAATATGCAAAAGGTGCTAGCAATAACAAGATTTATGACATGAAGGTTGGTATTCCGTGGCAGAAAGTTGGAATACAAGTTTTTGTCATAAGTTTTTTCTCCCTTCGTATTAAAATCAAGGTGGTCATGGCTTATTGGACACAGTGAACCAGCCACTGTTAATATTCATGCATAAAAGTAACTCAAGGATAGTCAACTTTGAATTGGAAAACGGGGTAGATATAGTTATTGTTATGATATGGCGTGCATAATTTCTTATATAAAGTTGCTTTATCCAATATACGTATATATTCGCAATGAGTCTGTGATATACACAGGAAACTTAAGACATATTTCACAAAGAAAAACGACGCGAAAGAATCCGTTTTGGTTTTTGGTCAGGAGGACATTCATCAATTCTGATTAGAAAGGCATGGGCAAGGTTATACCATGTAACGTCTTGATTTATACAGGAAAGTTTGACTGGATGAGTTGCCTTTATAGTAAGAAACTTTCTAACTTCATTTTCTTAATCGTAGCTCATCATGAGCGTGGGTTTGGTCACATCATTGTTGTGGAATACGGTAGCTTTCAATCCTGCTTGGAAACAGGGAAAGGAAGGACCCACCCAAGATGAGAAAAAAATCACGTAGCACACATGCAAGGCTTCTATTACTATTGCATGGCGTAATCAATAAGATCAGTCAGTCAGTTAGAGT
>JAHZNG010003875.1:0-18607 GCA_027744375.1 Orchesellides sinensis | reverse complement strand
TTAAAGTAATGGTGTAACGTTAACGTAATCACTTTTAGTTTATAGTTCATAGGGCAGATGTACGACGCGTGTGTGGCTTTTGACATTGTAGAAAGAGAGAATTAAGTTGCAAGACCAGAGACTGGAATATATTATCTTCGGACCTATCCAATATTGAATATTAGTAGATATTTGATTTCAAAATATTTAGAAGATGTAGAGGTGAATCTTTGTTGTGTTTTTTTAGTTATTTTGTGATCTATGATCTAGCTCTGTATTTTATTACAAGATTAGCTTTCGCTTCCATTATTTAGTGTCATCGTCAAATTTAAAATTTGAGTTTGTTTGTGATTTTTGGTTGCACGCGTTAGTTTTTACAAGAAGCTGGGAGGTAATTAAGAGATAAGCGAAGGTCTTAGTCTTGTCACCTTGTGTGATCTCAGATTGACGTCGTGGGGTCGAGTGCTGGCGTCGAAGTAGGCACGTTTGTAGAGAATAGAAGTAAATCTAGCACTTAGTTTGCATGTTGAAGTTGCTAAGAGAAGTGAAGTCCTGTTTTCTGAAGTGTTGTAAATTATATATTGAATTACACGTTTGAATTTTTACCAGGTTATTATAATTTTTTATGATATGGTTGATTTTTGATTTTGATAAGCTGTTTAGGTGTTCGGAACTTGATATAGATTAGTATAAAATTTTTATTACTATAAACTTGTGTGTAATTTGTTGGTGGATTATTGTAATTTCATGTGTAAAAAACGTACCGGTGACAAATGCAGCAGTAGCAGTGCTTTTAAGATTATGGAGTAAAAGATGACATCACAAGATCACAACAGCAGTAGTGGTGCCACTGCTGGCACTACTGCTTCAAAAAATCAAGGCAGCTTTGTGTTGACTGAGAATCTTGGAGGTCCTAGTTATCGGGTCAAGTGGTCAGACCATTATAACAGCGCTTGGATTTTTGAGGGATGTGATGCAATCGCTGTTCGAGAAGGAACTCAGAATTTATTTGACCATTTGGTCGCTTCCAAAGTGAGTGTTCTTCAGTTTTAACTTTCAAGCCATTTAAAGACGAGGAAAGTTGTAGCAATTTATTTATTTTACTTAAATTTGTAGGAAGTTGTTGTGACAAACGCCAAACCAGTTTTAAATCAGAATGTCAATCTACCAGACTATGAGTTTGGAAACTTGTCAAGTCTTGAACAGAGGCGGTATGTTGTCTCCCTACTTATGGCTCAGCTGGAGTTGGCATCTGCCGTGTGTATGGAGTCTCCTGTGTTTGGACTGATTCGAAAACGCCTGCTTATAATTCATCGCATCTTGTACGCACTTCATTCCAAATTTCATGACAGAGATGTAGGGGTAAGTATTTAAAACCGGCATTCTTATTCATAAAAATCAGAAAACACTGATTTAATACTTTAATTATTTTTTGATGATTTCAGAACAATTTACCAAGGCCCGTGCCAATTCCGTGCACAAGTGACTCAGTTTCAAACGTATGCAAGTCTGCAGAGCGATCTCGAACGGGAACGGATACGCTTGTAGAACTTGGTGTCCGCACAGGGCTTAGCCTCCTTTTTAACATTCTCAAACTAAATTGGTCTCAAGATTCTGGTAAGTTTTATAATAACGCATCATAATTTCTTTTAGCTGGAGTAGCTAAAAGTTTTTGTAGTATTTAACTGACTTTTTTTCTTTAAAATTTTTAGCTCAAGCTACTCTTTGCTCGGATGTCTTGAAAACTGCTGCAGACGTTTTATGGTCCTTACCTCCTATGTCCCTCGCGAACAAGCGGAAAATCCCTCGACTAGGCAGCCAAAGTTTAAACGAAGTTAGCAAGTTCTTGCGAGAGTCAGTGATGCCTAAGTCTGGTGCTAATATTGAAAGTGAGTATATAGGATAAACGTACTTGTTTTATACAAATTTTCTAAATCACGCTGAATTATTCACTAAATATAAAAACTGTGTTTATTTCAAGGTCGTATGTTGGGTGCTGAAATTTTGTTGGCCCTTGCACTTCAACGTGGTAGCTTACAGTACTTACTGGAGTGGATAGACATGGCTCTCAAATGCTGTGCAACTAGTCAAACCAACGACATCATTCTTGTCTCTCGACCCGTTCTCATTTCGGCCATCTCTGTGATACGTCAGCGGCCGGAAGAGGAAGTGGAGGATGTTGTGCAAACTGAGCAGTTAGATATTTACAATGCGGCCGTACTTTTAATGAAGGAGGTAAAAACTTTTAAATTTTTTAGTTTGTAGTTAATGACTGTTTTAGTTAAAACACAATTCAATGTGTGTTTTAATGGGTGTATTTTTAGTTGGTGGAAATGTCGTCAAAATCATCCACAACAGACAACGTCGGTCTGGAACTCAGGTTGTGGAACTGTGACTTACTTAAAAAAGGAAACTCTTCAGCCTATGATATTCCTGTGAGCAGGCAAGCCAGTGATACAAATAGCAGTGGAATCGCATCTGCATCCAATTCAGCAGCAAATTGCAGTCTCCGTAAAGAAAGTGTTTCAGCACAAGTGTTTGGTACGATGATAGTAGCTAGCTAGTTGATGATGAAATATTTTTCAAATTCATTCAAAGAAAACGAATATTTTTTATAAATGAAATAATAATTCTTTGTTTTCTAGTTTGGGGAAGTAATTCATCATATCAATTGGGAGAAGCCGGTCCAGACCGAGTTCTGATGCCCCGCCTAGCCACAACTTTTGCAGATATTGACAGCGTAGAAGCAGGCCAGTACTGCACTTTTGCGGTGAATGCAAGTGGAACACTGAGTGCATGTGGAAAAGGCTGCTATGGCAGACTAGGATTAGGTGACTCCAGCAATCAACCTGTACCTAAGCAGTTGCCTATCTCAAGTGATGTGAAATTCAGATGTGTATCATCCTCCAAAGGCTCGGATGGGCATACTCTTGCTCTAACCCATGATGGAATAGTGTACAGCTGGGGTGATGGTGATTATGGCAAGCTGGGTCATGGTGGAGTGGCTACGGAAAAGTATCCGAAGCAGATTCAAGGAGCTTTAATTGGGAAGAATGTCGTTTGCATATCTGCTGGCTTTAGGCATTCCGCTTGTGTAACAGATACCGGTGAGCTGGAATGATTGTACTGTTATGAATTAAATTGAAAGTTGCGTCTTTAATTATAATTGAATTGTTTACATCACTATTACTATAGGTGAGCTGTATACTTGGGGGGAAGGCGAGAGTGGAAGGTTGGGCCATGGAGATACAAACGATCGACAAGTACCAACGCTAGTCAAAGATGTGTGTAATGTAGGAATTGTCGCCTGTGGAGGCAGTCATACAATTGCAGTTTCTAAATGTGGACGCATATGTTGGGTATATATGAACAAAACTAACAAACATGTTACTTGCTTAAATA
Organism: Orchesellides sinensis; assembly: GCA_027744375.1. Lineage (NCBI taxonomy): Eukaryota > Metazoa > Arthropoda > Collembola > Entomobryomorpha > Orchesellidae > Orchesellides > Orchesellides sinensis. The sequence goes on along the minus strand of JAHZNG010003875.1, from coordinate 15,226 downwards.
TTGAAAAATAGATCAGTATGGAGAATTCGATACTTTTGATTTTTTTAGAGTTTTGGAGCCGGGGAATATGGCAAACTAGGACATGGCTCCGTAATGAGAGAGATTAGACCTCGAGTCATTGAAGCCCTTCAGGGTCACATTGTGACAAAAATTGCTGCCACAGCCTATGCCTCTTTTTGTTTGACAGATAAAGGAGAGGTAAAATTTCAGCATAATTTTTATTTTAGTAATTAGTATTGATAATAATGTTTTTTAATTGCAATGAATTTGTATTTTTGTAGGTATTTGGGTGGGGCACGGGTGCCTGCCTAGGCAGAAACGCAAACGAAGCCAAAATCTTGAGTCCTGAGCGAGTAACAGACTTAATCGGCGAAAAAGTGGTGGACGTCTCTTGTGGCGAATCTCACGTAATTGTCCTGACCGAAAAACATGAAGTGTTTGCATGGGGCAATAATTCCATGGGCCAATGCGGCGTTGGCAACTCCATTTCACCAATCCTTAAGCCTAAAAAAGTGTTTGGTCTGGACGGGGTCACAGTTCATGCTGTCTCTGCAGGAACTTCTCATTCCGTTGCATGGACGAGCTCCGCCAAGACAAGAAAGAAAGCCAGTGTGGATGTTCCATCCTGGTTGGAAATAAAAGAAGATCCAGTTTCAATTTTGAGGCAATTTCTAGAACAGTATGGACTAAGTTATGGAAAGACTACTACGAAACCCTTTCAAATTGAGAGTGAGCACTACCAGTTCATTGTGCTTTGCCTAAATCTCCTCAACAGTCACTGTGCCCTCATGGTCCAGAAACCCCTCACACAATTATCACCTGAAATGGACAAAGAAATCACATCACTGAGATCTCTTCTGTTTAAAATGCTGGACATGGAGTTGCCCCCTAGTGTGCAGAGTAGTGTGGGTGACACGTTACTTACCGGAGCTCCTATTTTACTTCCTCCACTTAAAGAAAAGCTTATACTACTTTTGGAAATGTTGAAGAACGTGGAGAGTCTGAGTAAAGGGCAGACAATGCTTTGTGGAGTGATTTTCAACAGTTTTGAAGATCATCAACAAACGGCTTGTATGCTGGGCTTGGCAAAACCTACCAAACAGACTGATGAGTTTACACTGAAGGACTTAGGGTTGACGGAGAATGTGATGACCACTGTTGTGCAAATACTGTCAACACAAGTGGTAAGATAAGCTTATTTTCTAATAATTTTTATTTTTTTTTTGAAAAATTCGTATTTATGATAAACAATTTTGTTGCAGATTAAAAGACTGGAAAGAATTGATGAGTCTGACGACCCGATTGGAACATTTTATCAGAAACTCCACGAACTGCTTACCAGCTTACAAAATCATTTATTTGCTCACTGCATTTGCACCCGGGAGGCGACTTCCCAGAGCGTTGAAGAGAGTTTAAGCAGATTGCTAGTAAACCAACTCTCTATATTACTTCAAGAAAACGTCAAGATTTACAAGAAGGTGGCGGAGATCCTCACAGCAAGTCCAAAAAGCTACGTTCGCGTGGCAAGTGTTCTCTACAGCACAGTCGGAGGATCCATGTTATCCCGAGTACTTCACACAATGCTGCTTACTGTTGACAGCAACTATTCAGGATTATCCCTGATAAATCCACTGATTAACTTGGTGCTAAGTATGGAGGAGATTGTGAGGAAAATTCCAATGGAGGAAGTACAAGCTTATTATGACGACTGGAATGGAGATGGAGAAGGAAATACTCCGACTGAGTCTGAAAGTGATGTGTCTAACGAAGATAGCTTTATTCATGGTCACCATCATCATTCTAGTGGCTCTGGGAGGATTTGGACTTGGTTTATGGATATGCAAAGAACGTGTAGTCATCTGCTTGGAAGAATGATTGGGGTTTTGATAAGAGGACTGCCGAAAAGTAAGGAAGAGCTTGCGTGTAGCAATTGGCTTACAAACTTTGTGTTCTCACATGGATTGGAAGTGATTGAGGATGATATTGGTATGAAAAACTGTCATTTTAATCAATTAAATGCTATCAAAATGCTCTACAGTTATTTGCAAATATTTTAAAGTAAAATATTTATGTTTGTGTTAAATAGAAGCGACAATTAATGAGATTTCAGCCATTATGGTGAACAGGCAGGAAAATTGGATGAAAGATTTGAAAGAAGCACTGACAGCTAGAGGATACGGGGATGCAATCCAGAATTTGTTTGGCCTTATATTCCCTCTGACTGTTAATGCTGACAATGTATGTTTATTTTGATTCTTACTTCGTGAATGAAAATAGATCTCATTATGAGGTTTGGTTTGTACAATGAGTATCTTTTATGTATTTCAGTCACCGAGCGTAACTTGTCTGTACGAGTTAATGATAGAGCACGCCAAAAGTCTGGATTGGGACACATGCGACGTCCAAGAAGACTTTTTGGACTCTGTCTCCCGTGTCATGCTGCTAGCCTTACTGAAACACACTGGCGTCATGACTGAAATGTCTAACATGACAGTACCCGAGTCAAGACATAGCGAAAAGCTTGGCCAAGTATTTGCCCTCGTATTTCAACTCCGTGTTCGCCTCCAAGCATTCCGCCAGGCTGAAATAGCAAAAGAAAATGCTGTTCGAGTAAGTAACGTTGTAAGACAGCACCAAATGAGTAAAGAAGACAACAGCAGCAATGTGAACAATTCCAACATGGAAGCCAGATGCTCCAGTTGGATTGAGGAGGGTGATGAAGGCTCGTCGTCTTTAAGCAGAAGACCATTCCATCCTCACCAGCAGCATCATCCTCTGGTGGACAATGACTCAGATGAGCGTCTCAATCAGCTTCGATCCCGTATTGAGTCTTTACTTGGAGTCACCGAGCCTAGCCAGCAGGGTTTGATTGGCAATGAGTCCAGCCTGGTTGGAGCAAGACATTCTTTACGAACATACGAAGAGCTCTACAATTCTGTACACCAGCATCAACAGCAAATCACGGAACGACATGGAAGTGGCAGTGGGACCGGTGGGATTATTCAACCTCTTCACCATCTCCCCGCTCAGCTTGTACGACGTGGAAGAGGACGAGGTCGGGTAACATGTGGGAGGGCTTCAGATGAAGATGTTCGACTGTATCCCAGAATTTTCACACCTTTCGAGCGAAGTCCTGCAGGAACTTCTGTCCCAACTTCTTCATACGCAGCAGTTATGGACGATCCGGAAGCATTTGGAGGTCAAAATGATGGTGTTACGATGCTCGACACGGATAGGTCCATTTCTGGCATTCCAATCACTTCATCAACTGACAATGATCCTGAATACTTTTTCATGAGGGATCCCCAACATTTGGCACCTCACTCAGAGAATGTGGATAGGCATGGTGGAATGACCAGTCCAGGATGCTCTTCTAATCACCCTCAGCCTCCATCATCTGACAGGACGGATATTAGTGGGGCAGATTCAATTGAGACAGGGTCGATTACAAATGAACCTCTGAGTAATGATAACAGCAGTGGAGGGGGTGTACAAGATAGTTACGAGGAAGTATGCAAGCTAATAATTAAAAAGTGCATTCTCCTCCTGCTCGCTGTCAAAGCACCAATTTTATTTCATGAAAGAAAAAACAGCACATGCTCCAGTACCTCTTCTACGGGAGAAGATGTTAATTTTGAGATTGACGCTAGTGAAGCTGCGGAAGAAGATGAGGACGACTGTGATTTTGAACTTGTGGATGAGCATCACGGTGTTGAAGATGACCTTGGAGAAGATGACGAGCATGGATCACCAACTAGACGAAGGGGTTCGACGGAGTCTTTACTGCATAGATTACTGATTTCCAGACAAATGGCTAATGCGAGTCAGCAGCAGCAAAAACGACAACAGAAAGAATTTCTTCATGTGACTAGATTAGGAAAGTGTATTCTCAAGTTTGTGTCGTATGACGTGTTTGCTAAGTTGGAGCAAGCTAATGGCACCAATGGACAACACCAACAACAGGGGCTATTACTAATACCACAAGAAAATGGTTCAGCACCAGCTGGTGTGTGCCAACCAATCCCCTCTCCCAACAACGGTTCAAATGGAAACGTAGACGGATGGAGCTGTGACATTCCCACTTTACTAAGTGCCCTTATAAGTCAACAGGAAAGGGCAAAGTTGAGGATTGAAGCTCTTAGTAAAGTTCTTAAACTCATATCAAGCTCCTCTTCAGATAATACATCGTCATCGCAAATGGAGGATTCGATCAACTCCAATTTTGGAGAGAGAACAAAAACTGAAGATAATTTTTTACAATCCATTCACGAATTTTTGCTAGCTGGTTGTTACCACTTGGGATTGTTCTCGCCAATTGTGATAGCCCCACTGGTTGGAGGTAAAGCGGGAGAGGGGAACAATACTAATACTACTGCAGCAGCGTCAAATGCTGCGTCAAGCGGCTCCAGTACAAATCCAATCAGTGGAATTTCATGGACAGAGTTTGAATCCAATTCTAACTTTCAATTATGCCACTACTTAGATTCAATTCAGGCAGCACCGTTCCAACTGCAAAAGCAAGTAGTCAGAGTTGTTCACAAAATTATGGGATGGCTTATTGCTTGCTTGAGAAGGCAGTGTCTTGTGAATCAAATGGCGACGCACAAAAAGATAATGTTGACCAAGGATGACAGTAGCAGCAGTGGAGGAGAGATGCTTTGTCGTGAGAATATTGGTGGAGGAGGGAGTGAAGATGATCAAGTGAAGCTGCTCAACTTGTTCGCATTAAGTTGTCGCTTTAGAGAGAATGACATTCGTTTGGTGGTCAACTCAGGAATTTTGGGGGTTTTAGAAAAGTTTTGTGTTGGGGATCAGTTTAACTACTCGTCCATGAGTATGTCAAATGGAGGGAATATTGGAGGTGGTTCGATGGGTGTAGGTAAAATGGGGGCTGATATGTGGTCCACACTTCCTTCCCCACATTTTGTGATGGTGGCGAGTATAAGGCTTTTGCACATGATTGCTGTCTCTACAGCGTAAGTTAAAACATGAATCACAATAACACAACCATAACTATTTTAAATTCAGATTATTCAGAGATGTGTAAAATAAATGATTTGATGTATTTTTTAGATTGTACGGACATAAACTGGAAGAGTCGGTGATTGAAAAAGTTGTTGAAGTACTTTTCACCCAGCTTCTATCCTTATTGACTTTACTTTGTGGAAATAGAGTAAGTTCGGATGGTGGCTCTCCAACGCCCATTGGAACTCCAGATTACACCCGTTGTTTCCCTCAGCCCTGTTAGTGACGCTGAAAAACCTGTTGTTGACTCAACTGCCTTCGTAAGCATTTATTTATTAAACGTTATTTTGACGACTTTTACCAATTGAACTAATTGAAGGCAAAGATAAGACAAGTCGGACATTTGTTTTGTTATTATTTTTAGGGACAGTTATTACTTCATCCAGTTGAAAAGCAAGAAATTGAAATGCGGGTGGGAGACCTGTTTGTCTTTCTTCGTCGACTAATTGCTGGAAGTTCTATTGGACGTTTCTTGTGCAAGCCCCACTGGATAAAACTCATCCTCAGCTTTTTATCTGTGAAGCCTTGTAGTGACGTAGAGATGTTTCTCAAGTTTGACTCTGAAAACAATTGTACGCAACAGTCAGGAGTGTCTGGGTCTCCTCCACCACCCCCATCATCCTCTCCACCACATGAAATGCATGAAAAGACAAGCCACACCTCTCAATCTCAGAATGTGACTGGCAGCAATATAATTCCCAATTTAAGTGAAGTGGAAATCCAAATGTGTACGTTAATACTTCTTTATTGTCTTATAATTTCATTTATATAACTCAAATTACATTATTAAACATGCCACGATTGATTTTGTAGGTAGGAATATCCTGATAGCTCCCGGACTTCGTCCAAAAATGCTTGCCGTGAATCTCCTCGAAACAATTCTTATGACAGTGCCAAAGGACTTTGATAAAGTTGATAAAGACCAAGTTGTGAAGGAGCTACTCCAGCAGTTATCTGACGCCATGTGGTCAACTCCATTGTTTGAGCGAGCCAAACGAAATATTCTAAATAGGGATGAAATCAGTCGGTTTGTATACGGGGAGACGTCAATGGCTGATCGAGATGATGGAGTGAAGGTCTCCTTTGATCCAGATAAGGTTTGTAAAAATACTTATTAACAGTATTTAGTTCCAAATTATTCCAATTAGCTGTTATCATTTATAATATCAACGTTTTCGTTTAGTCATTGTGCTGTTATGTGGAAAACAACCAAACTCTTGTGCATGGTCGTGGAGGTAGAGGATATGGCGTAGCAGATGTGGGTTTCTCGTCAGGATGTCACCAATGGAAATTTTTGATCGTGAAAGAAAACAGAGGAAACGAGGGTACGTGTATTGGGGTCTGTCGGTGGCCTGTGAAGGACCCAAGTCATAGGTCAACTGATGACATGTGGCTGTTCAGAGCTTACTCTGGTAATTTATATCATCGGGGGGAATTGCCAAGCACACTTCCAAGTTATACACAAGGCGACTACATCACGTGTATCCTTGATGTTGACAACAAGACTTTAAGCTTTGGGAAAAATGGAGAAGAGCCGGTGTTGGCGTTTCAAGATGTGGATGCCGCAGAACTGTTCCCTTGCGTTCTTTTCTACAGCACAAATCCTGGGGAAAAGGTGAAGATCACGGATTATGAACCGAAAAGACCTTTGAAAACTCTTTTACCTGGGGAGCCACTCTGTGCCCCTCTTGGAGCTACTTTAGCTGAAACACATATTATGTTGATCCGAAAACTTCATGGAACTGAAGGCTGGACTAAGGCTGTGAATGATAATTTAGCCGATAGACTTCAGAACGCGAGAGAAATGTATGACTCGTCAGAAGACAAAACACCTACACCAAGTGAAACAGATGAAGAGTACGAACCTGAAGTTGCTGATTTATCAGAGTCATTCAGTAGAAATTCTACGTCGTCACCACCAGCAGTGGGAGTTGGAACGGGACAAGGCAAGGATCACAAAGGAATCAATTTGAATAGCTTTGATGACGTGGAAAAATTGTGTAAAGAGGTGTGGCCAGTTCTGGCTGTAGTTGGTGGGGTGGACCGTGGACTTCGTGTGGGGGCAGAGTGCGTACATAAGCCAACTGGTAAAAAAGGGATTGTTCTGGGAACACTGAAAGCGGGTCTTACCTCGGTTAAGGTTCAATGGGATGATGCGGAATCCACTGTGAGTGACGCACCTGTGGCGACTTTGGAACCTTGCACTCCTGTCGCTTTTCAAGCTGCAAAGTTTACATGTTTGACAGCCGATCATTTAAGATTGATCACAACTCTCACGGGCATTACAGGAGAGGTCCGGTTTCCAAATGAAATCAGTCAGAATCCTTTTGAACCTGCATCTTCAGCTCAGCCATTGTCAAGTGAGTCAAAGAATAGTGTGGAAGAGGAAGATGATGAAGAAATGACTACTTCACTGAAATCCATAAAGGATGAGTCATCACAGTCCTCGATTTGGGATGGGAATGCCAATTTGAAAAGCAGGGGGAATGATAATAGCAGTAATACAGAGATATCGTCATCAGGAAGTCAACAAAATGGACCCAAGTCTTCATCGTCCACTGCATTGGAAGCACTATCGTCCCAAATGGTGTCTGACATTATTCATGAGGTGACGCGAAAGGGGAGCACGGAATCTATAGGGTCAGGATGTGGACATGGAGGGACAGCCAACTCATCAAGCTCAGCAGAAGACCAGAATAGTCAGAAAAGTAGTGAAATGGATAAAAAGCGGAATGAGTTGGAGTTGGAAGGAGCTTTTCTTAAAATGGCTTTTATAAAGTTTGGTGCGATGAAAAGCTTGAAAGCTATCCTAAGCTGCAGCTACTTCTCAGAATTTTTGCTGATTCCAAAACGAAAGAAACCCAAGGATAAGTCAGGAAATAACACAGATAAGGAGAGACAAGATTCAAATACTAAAGATGACGTTTACGCTCAGCCATGTCCAAAATGTGGAAAGAATGAATCAAGCGGTGGAACTGGACCAGTTTCTGAGGATGATGGAAGCCATCATCACAATCGACATTCCGGGGAGGATGACGGATCCTGTCCTTTCTGTAGTGATCGATATAGTCTCCAGAATGCTTTGAAGGAAGCTTTCCAAGCACTTGTTGAAGCATGCGTGAGACCATGTAAACTGCCCAAATTGTACCAGTTGTCAGAGTTAGAGCGAACGCATAGCATTATACATCATCTACACGTAAGGCAACTTGTGGATTTCACTGGTCCTCAGAATTTAAGAATTAAGGACATGCGAGAGAATAAGGATGGAGATTGGATTCCTGTGAAAAGAAAACCCCAGCCGACAGATACTGAAGCACGTACAGTTCCACCACGTTCAGCAAGAACATTCCTTCCCATGACGCTAGCAAATATAGCAAGTCGACTTTATCCTCCTCTAAGATTCGCCTCGAGGTCAACAGGAGGTGGAAGTAGTAGCAGTCCAGCCACAATACCCCCTGACGACATAGACAGGCCGTCATGGACTAGAGAGTTGGAAGGTGGAGGTGGAGGGAGTATCAGCAGCAATCGAGACAATCGAGTGAGAGCCACTGTAGGACTGCCAACGCCTCCAGCTGTCAGAAGAAGACAGCGTCGATCTCCATCACCTCCTGCATCCCATCCTACGGGTGTAATCAATCCACGTCAAGGGCAAGGTAGCTCATTCCCTGCTCTTAATGGACGACTACCAACAGCACTCCTAGAAATGGGTTTTACCCCCAGACATATTCGAAGCGCAATGCAAGCCTTGGGCTTAACGGGAGAACTGTCTGTGGCAGCTGTAAGCCAACTAGCAAGTTGGATGTTGGAGAATCCGAGTATTGAGTCGGATGAAGCTACTTCTGTTTCTGATCGATATGCGAGACCATGGACGTTAGGTAGTACTGCTGCATTTATGCATAGGGTGGAGCAGATTGGACGAGGGGAGCTACCTGATGGACGTCAATCAAGAAATGATCGGCTTAGCCAATTATCTTCTGGGCCTACTTCTTCCTCCTCAGCAGAAAGTATTCAGCATCAGGCGTTTGCTCCTCATGTGACAGAAAGACTACAATTGGGGCTGGAAGAGTTTCTTCAGGGGAGGTGGTCTAGCTCAGACAGGCATGGATCACATCATCATCGTGACCGGCATGACGTTAGGTTTGGTCGTGGACATTCAATGGATGAGGAGGACAGAAGATTGTCTCGCGTGCAGAGAACTGACGCGTTGATGAGACTGACGCGGAATAGTCAAGAGCCTGGTTCATCATTAGTTAGAGTAAGTATGAAATTGACATCTAATAATAAAATTTACGATAATCACATCATCGTTTATTTGATCATTTGTTTTAAATTTTAGATTCCAATTGTTGTTTTGCCCTCACACGCTGGAGATAGAGGATTGTGCTGCTTTTGCTTTGCTATTGAACGTGACATTGTTCATCATTTCCTGGTTCGTCATCAAGGATGCGGAATGCAGTTTCCAAATGGCTACTGCGGCGAAATTAGAGGTAATGGAAATTATATTGCAAAATCTTATGGAATTCATTTGTAAATTAACAATAATTTTTATGTCGGTTTTGATTTTGTAGAGGATGTGTGCTACATGCTATGTGAACATTGCTACGACCATCACGGAGGACACAATTTACCCAGCAGAACATCCGCCCAAAGTCAAGCCCTTTCTTCAGTAAACGAAAATGCTTTGACACTTCCCCCACTCACAATGTCAGATTCATTCGATGTACTTCGTGACTCAATGATGATGTCATCAATGGAACGGGATGAGTTAACCCCAGATAACCTAATTCGCGTAGCTTCAGCTGAAAACCGTGGAGAAGGCGAAGATACGTTCACAGGGCTTCTTCCTTACTTGGGTCTGAAAGAAAATCATCCTTATCCAAATCACGTCATTGTCGAAGAGGCAGATCCTCTCGGAGCAAAATCAGTCGAAAAAGTTACTACTCTTAAATACACCTCATCATCATTTACCTCCCTTGGAGGGAATAATGTGGGGATGAGTGGTGGCATCAGTAGCACTGGAAAGTTGCTGGCGGAACAAGCAATGGCAACGGAAGATACCTCAAAACGAATTACAGCTTTAAAAAACACAACAGAAGCCCTGCAGGTAATGATTGCTCGGAGCATTATCACTGAAGCTCTAGTCATTTTAAGTATAAGTGAAGGGTCCTGTGACATGGCTGCCGCATTGGAGCATATTGGATTATCTGATGTAAACAAGCTTATCAAGTTGATGTGCTTAACGGCAGCTGGTAGAACGGATACGAATGTGTGTGCTGAAACAGATAGCAAACTGCTTTACCACTCAAGTTCAAACAAAGCCAACTCCTCCCCTTTCCTCAACTTGCCGTACGACCTCCAAACGTGTACTGCTTTGCAGCATATAGGAAAGGCTGTGGAGGTACTTGTTTCATCTGATCCTAAGGCGGCCAGGCGCGTCCTGGAAATGTGCACCAAGGAACTACTCAGTGCCGCGTTTGGTTTCATCCGCGTGGCGATCCCTGCGGAGAGTATTCAACAGCCAAACTTTTTAGTTACGATGTCCCTTGTCAGCTTTCTTTCATGTCATCCTGGAGTACCTTTACTAGATAAAGATAATGGAAGTATTGGAGGTGTTGGAGGGAGAAGACAAAATACAGAACAGAGCTTGGATTGCTCTTTGTATTTAATTGACGCTTTGGCAAGTTGCGTTATGTCGGCGAGACTTACTGGAGTTCATAGACAGTGGGCGTTAGAGCAGTTGGTCAAAAGTCTTGCATGCCGAGCGTCGGTCAACAGAGTTGTGAGCTGTAGCAGTGTAGAAGTTTACAACGAGCTTGGGGAAGGAGTAATTGTAGATGAGGAGCCGTTACCACCGTATACTACATCAGGACGGTTTCATAATCAAGATATAGATGAAAATGATTATCTGGTGGAGAATCAGGAGGATAGGGATCAGCTCAATAAGCAGAGCAATGTGACTCAGGTAGAGTCGGTTGTTTTTGAAGCGTGCAAAGCAAGCTTGCAAGAACAGGGTCTTCATTCACTGAATCTTATGCCTACTTTCAAAGCTCTGCTGACCTATCTTCCATCACTTATGAGTGAGCAGTTTGAATATGAGAAGGTACTTGTGGACAACGGAGACCAGCTTATGTTCTCAAGGTATCTTCAGTGTTTGGCTGCGTTAGCGTATAATTTGGGACTTGATCGGATATTTGCTGAGCTTGCAAGTAATACTGTGTTTAACACTGAAAGTAAGTTTTGAAAATGTGTTTAAAATATAGTTTGTTTTTTAATTTAGTCTAAAATGAAAATAATGATGTAATTATTGCTGTTTTTAACATTTGCAGATCAACAATGGCAATGGCTTCAAAACTTGGGGATGACTTTGCGAACTGCAGAAGCTCTCGTTTCACGAACTCCTTTACCCTCGGACTTTGTAGTCAAATTTAAAATTGATGAAGAGAAGGCATGCTTAAGAGGTCTGGATTGGACATTAGAAATGGACAATGAAGTGATGGCTTGGGCAAGTCAGATTCCGCATGATTGGCAGTTTGGAGGGAAATGCGATGTGTATATGTGGGGAAATGGCCGCCATGGACAGCTTGGTGAAAGTGACATGTTAGGTCGTCAGTTGAGCACACCTCGACTTTCGCCGTCTTTCTGTGGTGCTCAGCAAATCGTGTGTGGCCAGAATTGCACGTTTTTGATTCATGCCAATGGAACTGTAGAAAGTATTGGCGAAGGTAAAGAATATTTACCAAATATTTGATAATTAATTATAATATTAGCATTGGAATTTATGAGACGTTTGAACTATCCACTACAGGAAGCTATGGCAGACTTGGACATGGAAATTCAGATGATATGAGTGTAAAAACGGTCATTTCTGGATTACAAGGGTACGTTATAACATCCCTTGCAAGCTCATGTGGATCGGATGGTCATAGCTTGGCCCTCAGTGAAGGAGGAGAAGTCTTTTCGTGGGGAGATGGGGATTGGGGCAAGTTGGGACATGGTACGTCTGATAGACAACGAAGACCGAAACAGATTGAAGCCCTTAGGAATGAGACGATTGTGCAGGTTGCTTGTGGATTTAAACATAGTGTCGTTCTTACAACGGAAGGAGTTGTTTACGGTTAGCTTAATTCTGAATATTTGTCATTTTTAGTAGAAGTATTGTGTACTTGATGGGTTTGATTTCTCTTGCAGTGTTTGGCTGTTCTGAACATGGGCGATTAGGACTAGGCGGTGTTGGAGGTGGAGGAAATAAGAAAACACCTGAAAAACTCGCTTCTCTGAGTGGACACAGAATTGGTTATATTTCTTGTGGATTGGCTCATACGGTCAGTTTTAATATAATCGTATTCATTTTGTAACTGTTTTTATTCCTTATTTTATTTTTTTACAAATTCTGAATATTATAGATCGTTGTCAGTACGGATGGAAACACTGTTTGGAGTTTTGGAGACGGAGAATCTGGAAAACTTGGTAATTTATTCGTCAGTTTAAATATATTTTGTGCAAAAAGATGCTATTACCTCACAATGGAATGTATATTTCAAAAGGTTTGGGATCCAACAACTCTGTCAACACTCCACATGTTATCGAAACACTCCAAGATGTCGGCATCACCAAAGTCTGTTGTGGAACCCAGTTTTCTGTGTTTCTAACAAAATGTGGCAAAGTCTATTCATGTGGAATGGATAGGTTGAATGGGCATCCCCACTCCAGATGCTGTAACAGACCTACTCAGGTAAATCCTTGATTTGATTAAATGTTGAGTAAAAGTTAACATTGGTTTTTTAAAACCTAACCATTTTTCATTATTTCCCGTTTAGATAATGAGTTTGGCCGACAAAATCATCGTTGACATAGCTGTTGGAGCTGAGCACACGTTAGCAGTATCAGCCGAAGGCGATGTATACGGCTGGGGAAGTAATTCAGATGGACAGCTTGGCCTAGGTCATACATTAACAGTTCGTGAACCTGAGAAAATAGGATGTCTGTCAGGAAAGGGTATTCAACAAGTTTCCGCTGGTCGTACACATAGTTGTGCCTGGACAGCACCTCGATCTCTCAAAGGCGTAAATCTGCATTCAGGAGTTGATCTGTTGTTAGGAACACCAGTTTGCATCCCTCCCCAATACCCCCGTCTTCAAGAGATCCCAATCCCAGCACTACGAGCAAGACTTAAAATCCTATTCAACTTCTCCGACCTGCTTTACAACGCATGGAACTTTTTGCCGTTGAGCACATCAATGACAGTCAGATCGGATCCCAGTTACCTTCCTTTAAATCCGAAACTGAGGGCATTGTTGACTCCTCGCGTACACAATCTACCATTTACAAGAACTCTCCACAGAACAATGATCCAGTCTAGAACGTATTGTGCAGAGAAGAAGCCCTTGTAGAAGATTTGGAGGAGGTGGATGCTCTTTACGTTAAAGGATTGAAAGCGGTGAAGGATAATGTTGGGTCTCAGTTTGACGCAGAAAATTTTCATGAAGTTATTCCTTTGGAGTGTTATGAGGGAACGAGTAGTACTGGAAGGGTGGTTCCTATTGTACCTGGTGGAAGAGCTATTCCACTTACTTTTAACTCAAGGATGGATTACATTGATAAGGCTATTCACTTCAGAATTCATGAAATGGACCTTCAGGTAAATTTGTTAACTTCAATCGTTGTATTTTATAAAAATATCTATCTTGAATGAAACTAGAATGAACAGGATATGCTTTGTTGACAGATTGCTGCCATCAGGGAAGGAATGGCTGGCATTGTGCCAGTTCCGTTGTTGACACTTATGACCGGTTGCCATCTGGAACAGCTTGTGTGTGGCTTACCTGATATTTCCGTTGGACTTCTAAAGCAGATAGTCAGGTAGGATTTCACTCTGAAAAAAAATACCAGGAATAACCTTTAACTTCCAAATATTTCTATTAATCATGCATGTTTTATGCAGGTACCGTGAAATGGATGAGAGTCATGAACTGGTTCAATGGCTTTGGACAATTTTGGATGGGTTCTCCAACGCAGAGCGTGTATTGTTTTTGCGGTTTGTCTCTGGTCGCTCCAGACTGCCAGCTAATTTGGCCGACTTTTCACAGCGATTCCAAGTAATGCGTGTGGATCGACCGTTGAATGGATTGCCTACTGCACAAACCTGCTTTTTCCAACTGAGGCTGCCACCGTATACATCCAAGGTACATATTTCATCTATTAAAAAACTAAATGTACCGGAAATATACATGTAAACATAAAACATGATTCTTTTTACTTTTTAAGGAAATTATGTCGGAGCGACTACGATACGCCATCAGTAACTGTACATGTATTGACATGGACAACTACATGCTCGCCCGAAACAGCGGGGTTGAAATGGATGACGATGAAGAGTGGGAGTGACAGCTTTAATAATACTCAACTTTACAAATGAAAAAAATATGTCATCATCTTTGTGATACTAAAAAACTATGTAAATATCATCACGACTGTCATCAGTCTTCTGGTCAACGTTTTTTACAATCTTTTTTGTTTGTTTTGTGTATATAAAATTCATCAAATATTTATTATTATTTATTCTGTACATAATAACCAAATTGTATAGTGCATTCCTAACGGGAAAAAAGGTGACTGTAATAAAATAAATTATTGTCATATGCGATTTAATAGAATAGCTTCACTGCTTTACATTTGACTTCTATGCCAAAAAATAAAAAATAGAATTGTGACAATAAAAATCCCAATAAGCGACAACTTGTTTCATTTCATCAGTATTTTTAATACTTGGCTTAAATATCCATAATATATACTGTATATTTATTTGTATTATAATCACATATCATTTTTGACAAAAACAACCAAAACCAACCAACAAAAGTTTATATTTTCTACTTACAATGAACATAAGTATCTCCTGTTCTCCATTAAATTTATTTACGGATAATTATTTACGCAGTACATGTACAATTTACAGCTTTTATTGGATTCTGCTTAATTTAATACAAATACACACTTAACTATATACAAATATGTACTTTATAACTAATATGCACATTTTCTACGTCTCGATTGCCAAAGTATCTTTAATAAGTCGATTTTTTATTATTAGTCACAGTAAATAAGTTACTCGGTATATTGTACATAGTTAATAATGGAAACCCTTAAATACATATGTATTTATATGTTTACGCATCTAAAACTCTCTCTGTCACAAATATAG
>JAHZNG010003874.1:0-13935 GCA_027744375.1 Orchesellides sinensis | reverse complement strand
AAGTTCAGCTGGAAAGCATAATGGAGAGCGACCAGAGTAGCACAGTACAAGCTCACGCCATGATGCCAGGGATGGATATGCTGGGCGGCCCGAGGGGGATTGGCTTTCTCTACGTCAGGTCGGTAATGTGCAATAAACAATATTGTAATATTATCATAAAACTATTAATTTATGGAGCACTGCCATTCATATTTTTAATAAATATGTTATGGTTTAAGTGTTGGAGGGGTGTTGGCATAATTAGTTTTTTCAGTTGGCAATTTATTGTCTGATAGGTTTACTCAGCCGCCGCAAGATTTCTGGGAATGGTTTGAGCCATATATTGAAGATCCTGAGGAAATTGATGTGCGTGCTGGAGGTGGACAGATTATGACTATTGGTGAAATGGTTCGCCTATTCCTGACCAGGCTGGACTGGTTTTCGTCCTTGTTCCCTCGAATTCCCGTTCCAATTCAGATTGCTATTGATAAGAAGTTGGCTGCTTTGAAGCATTCTACATCAACAGATCCTACGCCTAAGAAAACGGAAGAAGTTATTGAACCTGAAAAAGTAGTGGAGGATAGAAGAGAAGAGCGTTCAAGGCGTTCTCGATCACGTTCTCCAAGACGCCGAAGTAAGAGCAGAGATAAGGACAGAGAGAGACGAAGCCGCAGGTCTAGATCACGGGAATCTCATCGTCACAGGAGGAAAGACTACCGCTCAAGATCACGAACTCCTAAGAAAAGTAGGCGTTCAAGAAGTCGTTCAAAGTCTCGATATGAAAAGAGCAGTGGCAGTAGTAGCAGCTCTCGTCATAGATATGACCACCGTTAAATAATATAAAGTTTAAACTGAAGGAAGTTACTATGTATTTAGCCGACGAATGGTGTAACAGAGGAACTCAGGAAGGCAAATCTTACAAGATGCATGTTTGTAAGTATGGGTTAAAACTTTACCTGTTTTTTTTGTTCCTTTTTCGTAATTCGTGCGTATGTTGCTGTTTGTTTTGACATCATTCAGTGCATGCGACCTTTAGTAATTTTGGATCTTGATTGATTGCCTATCGTTTGTAATGTTTTTAAACTTTATTATACTCTTTCCTGTTTCCGATATATACATACTATATCAGTCATACATAAACTGTCGCGTTGTCTTCTAATTGGAATAGTTTCACATGGAATTGGTTGTATAATTTAATTAGTAATTAGTATAAATTTTATCACTAAACTTATTTTGCTACGAGTATGGAAATGTATCGTAAGTTGTAAGCGTTGACTTAAAAAATAGAGAATTAGTATATTCAATTTTGATAGTTTCTTACGAATTATAGAGTATTATAAACACATTTGTAAATAGACACCACGTTTAAGCAGTGTAAATTATATTTTAATCAGTTTGGATTGGAAGAAAGACAGTGTAAATAAATACATACTGCTCTGTCGTTTTCATGTTTCCCAACCACGTAAATACATATACATTATAATTTTTTATTACAAAACAAAACACAAAAATTCCAGCAGTTGGATACTTTCAAAACTAAGACTAAACTTGTGAATTGCATGATTTCAAACACCACGTTTACTGTTTACGTCTAATATTTTAACATAATAGCATTTACTTGCATAATGGTATTTTACCATACTGTTTTAATTCTACTACGATTCATTATGTGTAACTGTGTCACTGAACAGGGTTTCAGGTAATACAAACCATTAAATATAGGTAATAATCTTTTAGAAGGGAAAGAAATTAGGAGTACTACTACTAAATACTATTATATTACATGTAACTGTCTTGATCTTGATTCCAATTGCAAGAGAGAGATAGAGAGAGAATCCCTCTGGAATGATATCTGACTGGTAGACGATGAGTCGTGTATTAACCACATACTTAATTTTTCGTTAATAAATTGAAAAGGCTGAGTTACAATTTATCTTTTAAAGTATCTTTCATATTCCAGACCCTGCAAATAATTAAAGCAACAAAACAAATTGTAATTATTTATATATTTATATTTTACTATATTTATATTTTTATGTTGTATATAACTTACCCGTGCACGACTTGATAAGGGATGTCTAACTGTTCAGCTAGCCTCATTTTAGCTATTTTCAGTTGATTTTCTAAAGTTTGAACAATCAAACGACACTTTGCCAATCCAATTTTATGTTTCGTCGGATGATTACTACTACGATTTGCAACAGGTTGAATATCTTTCTTCAAAATACTTCTTGAATTACTGCTACCGTTCATATGAGACGATTTCATAGAGTTGCCAAACTGTGCCGTGTGACTACCGTCAACAAATGTAGCTCTAATTAATCCTGGTGGCTTTGGTATACTAGCAGTTTGTTTCGTAGTTTTTTGCTTTTGATAATGAATTAAAGGTGTAGGCGCAGACAAACGTGAATGGCGATTTTGTGGAAGTTTACTTGTCTCTGAGAGCAAACTGATTACTGGCTTGCATATTATCTGGGGTGCTTCATAATAATTCTCTTCCATTTGCTCAGGTACAGATCCGTCTTCGTGGTCATCATATCTTTCCTCATTTACTTCTTCAATGTCATACCCATAGTTTTCTTCATATTGCGGCGAATTACTTGAGCTGTCGTATTGTCTATGAGATCCGTTTTGATGACCTTAAATAATTACCATTTTTATACTCAAAACATTGACTTAAGCTGAGGGAAAAGGTAGTTTTTTTTAAAATTGAAACTTACCGGCACTGGAAATGTTTCCATTATACTGTTCGTCATCCATGCTTTGTCCTTCTTCTTTAACTTTCTTAGCCTTGGATAATCCTTTAAGTTTATTATTTGGAATAATTGGTGGGAATGGTAGCGGCTCAGAGAATCTCGGGTCCATTTCTGTTCCCTCTGGAGGGTCCACGTAGTTAATTGGAACAGCAGTATGAGAAAGTCTAACTCTAGAAGACGCCTCGTAACTAATGAAATCTGAGTCAGGAAAATGCCGGCTGCATACTAGCGGTGCCGCATCACCATTGGGTGACCATTCTGGCTCGTTCCTCGACCATCGTATAACTTCGACCCATTTTCTCCAAGTCTCCTCGTTCCTAACAGGTAGTCTAAAACAAAGAATTAAAAGNTGGGTGACCATTCTGGCTCGTTCCTCGACCATCGTATAACTTCGACCCATTTTCTCCAAGTCTCCTCGTTCCTAACAGGTAGTCTAAAACAAAGAATTAAAAGTTGGAATACATCAACTCAGACAATGGCAACAAATTAGTGACAAAGTTAATGTAAATTAGGCGCGTACTGATGATATGAGCGAGCTATAGGAAGAGATCTTGGAGTGCAGCCTCCAATGCAACATTTTTTCCTCTTTGACCGCAAAGCATTATAGGCAGCCACTTCATCAGCAGTCCACTCTGACATGTCATAGGGAAGCTCCGTTAACCCTCCATTACCTGCTGCTATAGACGGGTCCACCTCCGCAACCATGTATTCTTCAGAGCTATCTTCATTATTCCACTTCACAGGAAGCTGCTTCATGTTTTTACTTAAGGAAGCCATTTATGATTAAGTTCAGATTATAGTATTATTCAATAGGCAGTTTTTCGTTTCATCTATCCAAAGGAATTGAGATCCAGAGATGAGTTAAGGTGTGAAAGCTAAAGGTTTAAAAGCCTGAAAGCATATAAGTATACATAGTTTAAAATTTCCATTTCCAAAAGATATTTAATTTTCCTCCATGTTGCCTTTTGGAATAACTATACAAATATAAAAACCATGGTCAATGGTCCATCCAAATGTCAAATTCTTTGTCTTTTTCGTTTGCACACAAACTAAAGCAACGCAAATCCACCATTGTCATATCACCTTAAATACGTATTTTCATATTGACAGATAGATAGAACAGTATTTCTTGATTTCTGTCAAATCCAAAACATACATGAAGCAAATCCAATATTTGGTACATAGAAAATAGTACGTATAGAAAATAACATACTGATTTCGATAGATTTTGTGGCTACAATAAATCCACATTTAGTTTCATCCTCTCCTCACATTTACAAATATTTAAAGCTATTTAATGCAATATCTGTATCTGCTGTCACTTAAAAAATCTACTCTCCTTGCCAGCCTTGCCTAACTTAACATGGCCTATTCATGATATGATTCACTTGTCACATTATAAAAAACCTTGACCTTTCTCATAGACACACAAATGTTCCATACCTGCTGAAGTAAATGTTGATTGATGAGTATAAATTTTCCAACAAAGTATTTATCGCGTAAATGTTTTCACACACTGATATTATTAAGCAGTGGCAGTAGTTTAATTGACGTTTCTCTAACGTTCTCCCTCGCAACTCTTGTTATCTCGGCAGTGGAAGCTGACGTGGAAGTCTAAACTGGACACAATGAATATGACGGGCGTACTGAATTCAAAGATGTGTGTGGCTTATGCATAATAATCAGTCAGATACCCCTTTTCCCGTCGTCGTGTTCATGTTCCTAGCAATGATACACGTAAAATGTTTTTTATCATGATAGCGAGCGAGAGAGCGAGCTTATGGCTGTCTCTGACGAGCGTTTCTAGTCGTTCTCAATAACGACCAAGGCGCATACAGAAAATCCTCCTCTTCAGTTCCCTATGTTCATTCATAGCATGAAGGATATCGGGTATTAGTACTAGTCTGCATTATCTTTGTACATATCATTTTATCATGATGGACCTCTCTTCTTCTTCTCCATCCGCTGTAGTAGTATCCACTTTAGGATGTATAAAAAAACGTGACTACTGGCTTGGCTCTCTACGTGGTATTGCCTACCTTCCTACTCTTCTGCGATATCCAGACAAGGTTCGTTTGGGGTTTTTTATGGTTTACACAATACATTTTCATGTAGCGTGCTCGCTCTCGCTCTTCTCTGGGAATTCAAGAACCAGACCGAGAAGAGGAAAGCAACGAACTCGTTTTCATGTTCCCTTTGGTAGTTACTTCTCTCCTCTACTCTCCTCTCTCTTTCGTCTTCTTTGTCGTCATGTAGAACATTTTATGTATGGAATGGAATAAGGTATTAAGCGCCGGCTTGGTGCTGGTGGTTGGTCGGCCTTTGTTGAAAAAAAGTTGACTCCTCGGCTGGGTAGAGGAATCATCATCGGCCGCGTTCTTTCTTCATTGGTATCACCATCCTCGTTCGTGTACACCGCTGTGGTACAGGCAGAACCACTTGAGTCGTTCACTCTTCTTCTTCGTCATGAATCATAATGATATGATGACTGAAAAGGTTTGTTCGTTATAATGTACGCATGCAAAGGCTGCTCTGTATTCTCCATGCATAAGTAAAGTAATTATTCTCCGTTCACTCTTCTACTACATTTTATGCTACTGGACTAGTACATAAAATGAAATAGCATGTGAGGAGAGGATATAGATAGTCATTAGAAATGGCAAAAAGGGTTCTTGGTCTTATTTACATACATAAAAACTGTAAGCCTTCTATTGTTCATTGAACCTCGAGTTTCTTAAGGTGGCCAGTGGGAGGTCGAGAAGTATGGCGTTACAGCCATGGAAGGATTATTGATGGTGGAACGAATTGAATTGTCGCATGCAAATGCAAGTAAAATATAAGGTTAAGGCTGGTATAATTATGTACTAGACGTAGACTTTTTAAGTACTACTTTAATCCCTTGAGTTGAGATTTAGGGTCATTGAAGTATCAGTATTGCCGACTTCTCTACACTGGAAGAGTTGTTGTTGTAGATGGGGTTAGGACGGAATTTGTCTTGGAAAAAACAGAAACTTGTGAAACATGGGGATAGTTAGTCAAGTCACAAGTAGGAATTGTATGTAGGTTTTAATTATAACATTGCGGCGTGGTTTGCATATGGCCCTGAGTTAGGGTAACATTAAAAGAGCATACAAATAAATCGAAATGATAAGCGTTATTAATTGAAAATTAATTAATTGACAAGATTCAACTGCCCTGATGCCATTTTTGACATAACTTATAGTCTTGCTTACATATTATTACACAGTAGAACCAACTCATTTTAGTGCTTGAAGAAGCTGTAAATGACTTGTTTAGTCTTATATACCTACATAGTTATATAAGTCAAAACTTAATGAGTGTTAAGAATGTACGTTTAAATATGTGCAAACCTAAATAATGAAGTATTATGAACATTTTATGTTTAAACATTCCTGTAAGAGGTGCTTATAGTGGTGACATTACATATAGTTCTCTCTCAGCTGTACTTCAAGCTTATGGATTGTCGTTGTGTCACATAGTTAAATGAAATGTCTTTGCTATTATATTATTTTGCGTAATAATTTGCCAAAGTAAAAAATGCCAACAGAATACTCTATCTAAATACTCGTCTGACTGGAAACTCTTGAACAAGTAAGGTTTATATTTATAATGAAGTATCTAAATAGTGAATGCATAGGATATAAAAGTATTAATTTCAGCAATATCTTAAATGTACTTTGATATATGTATACAACAGCTCATCTTTTCTAAAGACATATCGCATCATCGCCATTATCAACCTGACCTAGTCTTTTGGTACAACTGGGTACATTGCGTTCTTCACACTTGTCTTCGCCTGCTCACGAGAACAAGTACCACATATTGTACATTGTACATTAGACAAAAATCTGCTTACTCCTTTTTACAAAAGCACTTTTTTGTTACTTACTCACTTTTCAACGGATCAAGTGAGGTTGGCTAAGCATATTACATTCCCACACGGATATTCTCCTACGCTTTCCAATACTCCAATCTATTTATGTATGCGACGGGACTGGAGAAGAGCGTTGTGCATTGCGTTGCATGTATTCTTGTTGTATTTGTATGATCCATTTACCATGACAAGAAATAGGAGATCGTGGGCCTTTTTACATTTCATTGCATACATGAATCATGATCATGAATGCATGTGCATTATGTGTATACATCGGACGGATACATTGGTAGTAAAAATGCCTTACATACTTAGATACTTTTTGTTCTTCCAAGGGTGGTTTTGAACCCAAAGGCAAAGGATATTCTTTTGTCCTTGAAGTATCATAAATAGCGATATAAACTTGTATGTAAGTGTGATTGTTTTCCATTGTGTAAAATAAAGTTAGAACTTTATTGCAACTTGCAACTCATTTTGTTATATTCCATTCACCATATTATCATATTATGCTATACTTTTTTTTATTTGTCTAACTTTTTTGTGATTTTCTAATAGGTAATCTCACTTTGGTGAAAGACAAAGTAGGCAAGCAATACCATAAAGTGTATCTTCCAATTCTGGCGTGCTTTTAAACTGTATCCTAAAGTGCACCGAACAAAACACAAGTATGCTTTCTCCTATCTAAGGCTCAACATAAAGATTTACCGTTTATCTTCAGCTGCTACATATAACCAAAAAATTTGTTTCTTATGAAATAGACGAACTTCTTAAAATTGACCACAACATTCATGCCTGAGGGCAAAGTTTAAGGTTTTTTCCTGTGGCCTTGTTTGTAACATATCACAAAGACCAGTCAGTACTTAAATAACTTTCTCAAACGCGTTACTTTGCACTATTTAAAGTGACCCTTACGGTTGAATTTAAAAGTATCCAAAAAATATATGCTTTTCTGTTCTGATAGGGATTCCAAATTAAAAAGCATGTCGAAATATCACATATTGACGTATTACATTTCATTTACTTGCATGCATGCATACAATAATTTGCAACCGCAATAGCTCACACAGAACATTGTACATATCAATCACGCACTTGTAAACAGTACAAGCAAATCCTTTTAATCTGTCACCAGTAGACAATCCATTTTTCAGGCACGCCTGTCTCCCTGTTTTCTCTAAGTGCTCAAATAAAATTATGCACATGTGAAAGCCGGACTGCCTTTTATTTGCATCTTCTATTACTATCATACATTTATATAACATGCACATATCCCACCTGCACAAATATCGCACCACCTTCAGTAAATGAGACCACTGATCAGATGAAAAACATATCACTATCGTCAATTTTGAGCCCCTACAACCATCATTACTTTACAGTAACATTATTGCTATTCCTCCTGTGTTACGGTGAAAGTGGTGAAAGCACCGGGTCTTCCAACAAGAACGAGTTGGGGCACTGTGATAATAACTCATGCTCAAAGAAGTCCAAAAGGCAAGTCTGCAAGTCTTTGTTAGTAATGCTATTGATGTTAATCTAAGCTTTCATAAAATCTTATCTTGCCATGATGTTCGAATGTGTATATCCATTCTATGCAGCTCGCTGGTGCCCATAAGTCAATTAGCACCCTCTACCTTTATAAAATACTCGATGAAATAGTTGGTTTATAAACACCCATATATAAATTTTTACTTGCATTGTCTATTTCAGATATCTTTTGTACAATGTCAATAACGGTGAAGGTTTTAATCTTCGACGAGATGTTTACATACGTGTGGCACCACTGGTTAAATTACTGAACAAAGGTGACTCACTGCATGAATGGGTTCTTGTAAGGAGCATGAAATACATATATACCTAATTCACAAATTTGTGTTTCTTGCATTTGATTATCTGCACTTTCCAACATAATCTTTAAGGTTTTACCACCATGGGGAATGGTTCCTCATTGGAAACGAACCAACCCAGATATATTCTTTCCTTGGAAAACATTCTTTGCTGTAGAAAAAATCCAGGAATATGTTCCAGCAGTTGAAATCGACGATTTCATGGATGGTAATGCTTGCGTATTTAAAATTCAGGCTGATGTTTTATGCGTGCATTCAATTGCAATTCATTGTTGGATTTGCATTCATTCGTATCATATTTATCAAGTTGCTAATCTCAATTACTGTTTCATGTTTCAGAATATGGATATGACACACCGTTAGACGCTGTGTTCCAACTTCAACACTTTCCCTTTGAAGAAAACAGTGACTGGTCAGACAAAATTGAGAGTGGAGTGACATGCGAAACGGAACTGCAATATAGGAAGTTCGGAGCAATTCTTTTTCATTAATTGCAATTATATTCTTACCTGAAATTATAAATAATTTTATCACATTTCCGTCATTAAAGGAACCCTGGGACGGACATGTATACAGGTCAGTTTTGGAATCAGCCCATTCAAGCTAAAGTAGCCAAATGTATGGCATTTCGTGGCCAGTCGTCTGCCTTGCAGAAATTCATAATACAGAAAGGCTTCAGGTTAGCATAAAGTATTGTATAATGTATCCATTTTCAAGCTAAGTCAAACGTACACGTATTCATATATCGAACTCTGATTCTGTCAAGAACAAAAACGACATGGATAATTTGATAAGGATGATGATTAATTTTATATAGATCGGTTATGTTTGACCGTGCCGAAGTAATTCTTTGGGACAGTTATGGAGATACTAATTTTTGGACAGCCCGTGAAAGTCTTGTTTTTGCCAGTCGTCTTCAGCAGTTTGCCTTGAATTTCCTTAAACGCTATGGCTTAACTCCTAGCATAAATATCACTTTTCAAGACAATGCCAATAATGCCAGCAACGATGATAACACTAATTTGTCGATAAGAAGAGAATATTTAGGAACGCATCTTAGACGAACGGACTTTATGTTGGGACGACTAGCTTCTGAGCTACCAAGTATTCCATCAACTGCGCGACAGATTATACACAAGCTTCGGCGGTTTGGACTTGCCGACGTCTTTATAGCTACTGACGCCACTAAAATGGGTAATTCACCTTATAATTATTATATGGCCACATTTCCTTGATATAACTGAGTATGCAATGCAAATGTTAATAAGGTTTTTTGGCATATTGTTGACAGAAGTTGTCGAACTAAAGAATCAAATTCAGAATGATATGCCAGGTGCGACAGTATATTTTTTTCGCAACGAGAAACTCTCCGATGGTGAATGCGCGATAATTGATCAGATCATATGCTCATTTTCAATAAATTTTGTTGGCACACGAGATTCTACATTTACGTTGAGAATATTTGAAGAAAGAGAACTGTTGGGATTTTCTCCGGATGCAAACTTTAACTACCTGTGTCCAGATCAAAGAGAAATGGAATGTGACAAAGCCACACAATGGAGAAAAACATGAGCATCCGGCAGGAATTTTCCCAACACATTTAACAAGTGCACAAGTGCAGTAAATAGTAACTTATGCAATTTACAATGCAAAGCTGAGGCCAATCAAAACAAATACAATTCATATTTTTATCTAGCTTTCTAGGTATATTATTTAAACAACAGTCAACAAACTATGGTCTTCCTATAAATTGAAAGGCCAGGCTAAAACTAATGACCACAATCTACAACGCAATAAAACATATCTTCAAGTTTGAAAATTACTTTTTTGCTAGAATAGCATTACATAAATTTATAATTATTGATTACATCAATATCAAAGTATTATGGAACTTTGTAGAAAACATAAAAATAAATACAGTTTTACATAAATTTGCTGAGCTGTCAATTTTACAATTACTCGTCATCATCTTGGGATTTAGATTTCTTTTTCTTCTTCTTTTTCTTTTCCCCCGATGGTTCTTCATCCTCTTCGACCTCCATCATTGCCTGTGATTCTTCCGGTTCTTCAGTATCTGCACCCATAGACTTCTTTTTCTTCTTTTTTGGCTTTTCCTCACTTTCTGGTGTTAAGTCAACCTGTAAAGACCGTATTAAAATGGTCAATAACAAACTCGATAACCTGAATGCTTTACATTACAAGTAAATTAGAAAAATTGATCTTAACCTTCCGCTTTGCACTCTCGGGTCCAGCTGAAGGAATGACATGCTCCGACTTCACTTTAACAGGAGTGGCCACGCTAAGTTCTGCAACTGATCCAGCTAAGTAATCTGTCGGCGTTTTTTCATTAGGCTTTCCATATTTATCTAAGAGTCCTTTTTTAATCATATCCTTCTTCATAGTTGCCTATAATATTTTTCAAAAGTTAAATATGAGTTAAAAACGTATTTGTCTTACTAACGGCTACACTAGCTAATCAGATACGCACATGCAGGTATGTAGTAATTTTTTTACAGCAAAGCCAATTTACAGTTGCTGTCAGTAAGCGGAATAAATAATAATATTCTATACATCTACGAAGTTTTAAGGCAGCCAATATTAAATGCTTCTATTTGTTAATTGAGAGAAACAAAGGCAGGCAGAAATGTATGAGTGTGATGGTACCTTTGGACCAAGACCCCAACGTCGGGGGTAAAGATCACGCTCCATTATCACTCGCTTTAATTTGGCAACACAGCCGTGGTCACACATTGACATAGTCGATGTAGTCATCAGTGCAATAGCTGAACAAAAAGACCATTTTAGTTACTGATTCTTGTTTGATTATAAAGAAATCCCTTTCTTCAGACTACATGATCATTAAACAGAATTGGGTGAGCTTACCTAAAGCAACAGCTTCCCCCTTGGTCGTCACTATTACTATTTCTTGATTCAACTCAATTCCATCCTCAAACCTAAGTATTCCAGGTAACATCACTTTTGCACCGTAACAAATGGCATTTACCTGGGAATCAGACATACCATCATTAAATTAGTGACTAAAATCTATGCGTTGCATTATTTATAGCTATTGGATGTTCATAATTGATGAGTACAACTAAGTCATATTAAAGTAAAACAATTCTTACGCTGCTATCTTTCACAATGATGCGTTTGTGAGTCACCAACAAACCCTCTAACGGATGAATTACCCGTCTTAGGTAAGTTTCATCCTTATGATTGTCATACAGCCACTGGGCATCCATAACATCATGCATTGTCACTAAACTATCCTTTTCTCCTTGAATGCCTATAGAAAATTAACATCACGAAATTTAGTTAATTTGGAAATCAATTCCGTTAATATTATGCATACAATAATAAAATATATCAGTTACCCAATTGAAATTATATTTACCTGATCTGACACGTCGAAGCTCAATCATAACGCCACCAACGCCCAAAACGAGCCCAAGATGAACACAATGCGTCCTAACGTAAGTCCCCGCTTCGCAGCTTACCCAATAAACACCTACAGAAATGATATTCAAAACAATTTTGTAAGATCATATACAGATCAGGTTCGAACACACCAGTGCCACTTCACACAAGCGCATTATTTTACGTCTAATGAAGATTAACTTACCAATATTTCTCTCCTCATCATAGTCATACAACTTAACCTTGTAAATGCTACGAACTCGTAACTGCCGTTTAACAGCAGAAATCAAAGGAGGACGCTGGAACAAGGCTCCAGTAAGTTTTTCCAAAGCTTGGACAACCTTTGTTCTACTTTCTACAGCTGAATGAAGTTTAAAAACAGCAACATACTCTTTTCCGGCACCTTGCTGAGACTTGACCAGTCGCGTGGCTCGTTCAACGCAGACAATCAGACATCCTACACGAAAAAAGATAATGAATCCAAACTTTATTACTAGACTGTGTCTCCATATTCCACATAGGAACTTTACACATATCTTGTACATTCCAAGTACAAAATCAAACACCCACCTGTGACTTTAGGATCAAGAGTCCCTGAATGGCCAGTCTTTTCAACTCGAAGTATACGTTTAATCCACGCAACAACTTCATGCGAGCTAGGATTCGACGGCTTATCCAGATTAATAAATCCAGACCTAACATAGTCCTTGATCTCTCTCTTCAACGGAGAAGAGCCAAACGGGAGTGGAGTAAAGTGATTTGATTTCACGTTAAGCTTGTCAAAATTCTGTAAAAAACCAACCAACAACCCATTTAACCTTCCTCTCTTTAAACCCTTATACGTACCTTGCCCTTCACCCATAAATTAAATACACTTCTTTTCCATCCTTTACCTTCAACAACAATGGCCAATCTGACGCATTCAACTTTGACGGTGTATCTGACGACGCCAGTGCAAAATCAGAACTATGCTGAATCTCTGCCAGCGACGCTGACCCATTATTTCCACCTCCATCAGTGTCATCCACATCACGATCCTTCTTCTTCTTCTTTTTCTTCTTCCCTTCACTCTGAAGTCCTAAAACATGAGCTTCTACAACAAAACCAGTAAGTAATCAAAATTAATATTTTACAATAATTTTTAAAAACCATTCCATGCCATTCCAATATATCAAAACCTACCATCAATTTCCATGTTGAACAAGTTATCAAATGATAAGCACTTTTATTACTGTTATCTCCTCACTGTTTACTATTTTATTTTTCTATCACAAATCTCTGACTTGGAAATGATTATATATTTATCAGTCTTTCTCCAGTCGTCTTCGTCTAGTTTAGAAATTTGAAAGTGCATGCATGTGCTTTGAGATATTATGTTCAAAAGCACTTCCTTCCACTATCAAAGAAATACTTGAACCAAGTCTACCTATTTACATTGTAGGTAGATTGAGGCATGTACACTTGGTCTACACACAAAACAGTGCAGCATGCATACAAAACATTGTGAATGCACACACACGCGGGTGAAAATTTTGGATTTAGTGACAAAGTAGATGCTGGAGCTACCGGTAGGATGCCGTAGGTACAGTCTTGTCTGCATGTGATATCCACTCTTGCACAAGTTACAAGCAAGGGCGCATTGCTCATGGAATTCAAATGCACCTCGCCTACCCAAGTTCTTTTTGAGCTTCTTGTTCATTTCAGTGATAATTATCCCTCGTTTGTGTGCAAAGAGCAGTTCTGAAGGATGGAGGAAGAAAGGAGAGCGTGTTGGGCAATTGAGCAGGTAATACTGGATAATTTAGATTATTTAAATTTTTAATGGGATTTTGATCGTTGTTGTGGTTTGCCATTCGTAATATAAAGTAACGTTAATTTAAAATTGGTTTGTTTTGGTAGTTTTTTAGTTAAAGTTCAGGCGAGGATCAAAGGAAGAAAGGAAGGTGGGTTGTTGATCAAGTTTACATTTGTAGTAATCAGTGACCGATCGGTGTGGTCAACCTGGTTCGATATGTCATCCAAAGGTAAGTCATCTTTG
>JAHZNG010003873.1:0-14404 GCA_027744375.1 Orchesellides sinensis | reverse complement strand
AGAATTTGTTTGGCTTGTGAATGATGAACAAATATGTGAGTAGCATATCAAAGCAAAGCATATTGTCAAATGTTGTTCTAATTCCACAATTGGTTTTTTGACACCCAGCGATTTTTTAAAGAATGGTATAAAGATAAAAACTGCAGATGCATACAGAAGATGCTGTCAAGTAATTTACGATTACGATGCTGCTCAACCTGATTTGAAGGTCATACCTACTAACGTGCATATATAAGACATATCGTGTCGTATTAGTGTTAGATAAACTGTTATATTTTATGCATAAAAATTGGGCACTTATTAAAAGATGACAGAAAATAAAACTGCATACTGCACATAAATTGTTGTCACCCGGACTTCATTCCTATTTAGTCAGCTAGTTTATCCCACACAAATATATGCTCATTGACATGAGTGAACTACTGATATGATATGTATGCCGTTAATTGTGTAGGTGCCTAGATATACAAGCAACTAAAGTCTTTCATCTGAAGAGACAGCATAAACGTGGACAGAAATCATCAGTTTTATAACTTCTACTTAAAAACTTGACAACGACATCAGGTCATTTCTTCCATATCGGATTATAAATCTCATATTTGGCAAATAATAAACTTGCGGTAGTCTTTTTTACTCTTATGGCAAATAAAATAGTATTTATCCGTAATCGGTAAAACTCAACATCTACAGTCTAGTCAGTGGTAAAGTTTACAATTTTCAGAGGTATGTATGTAGTACCAATACCATTTCTAATGTAGGCATCCGATTCAGCATTGCATTAAGTTATGCAATTAAAGAAGGGTTTGACTTCTGCCCCAAATTTTATGAATGCACTAAAGCACTGAGCACGCATTAAAAGTCAACAAGTTTCATGAAAATTCTAACAAGAAAAGCTCACCAAGTTTGATTTCTGTTCAGAGAAGTGAAATATAATAAAATACTTTCACAAAACCCTTTGAGAAAATGCATGATGATGCAACAAATAGTAGGAGCCCTTGTATACTTTGTGCATGCATATGCAAATGCCTTACAGCAAAAAAGTCTTCTTTTAAAATAACCAAATTTCAAGTTTGCAAATCAAAGATATACATTAATACAATTTCTCTACTTGCTTGCATGTAAGCATGCATGGTTCATTTTCTACTACTTTCATCGCGTTTATGCAATCTCTTTGTATTTGCCAAAACTTTAGTGACACTCTCCAGGAAACATGTTCCTGGAATATTTGTTCCAGCATGTGAATGTCGTCATAACAAGACGAGACAGATTGGCAAAATACATTTTACAAGCGTCCTGTCAAGTTAAAGGGGTCAAAATTTGAGGTTTCAAATAAAGGTTTCAAAGCCATATCTACATGTACACAATTGCCTACTTATCGATAGTATCCCGCATATCCACAACAGGCTGAAAAGAAAACGCTACCTTTTTGAAGTTGTAAGTGCGTTTGTGAAGGAGAGCAAAATGATATCGTGTCGTAGCATGCTAGGAATTGTCCTCGGGCTTATCTTCATAAATCAAATACAAAGTCTCCTGCGACCTGTGGCACAGGCAGCATACTCTTTGCTCCAGCTAGTTCTATCCCTCCTCACTTTCCTCATCTCCCAGATCTTTAGTACATTCATACTTCCAGTAATAAACCTCTTTCTTGGACTTGCATACCTGTTC
The DNA here is from genome assembly GCA_027744375.1 of Orchesellides sinensis. NCBI lineage: Eukaryota > Metazoa > Arthropoda > Collembola > Entomobryomorpha > Orchesellidae > Orchesellides > Orchesellides sinensis. Next base: position 12,739 of record JAHZNG010003873.1, on the reverse strand, counting down.
GTGGAACTCTTAGGCTACTCATTTGTCTTCACTATGTACGCAGCCCTCTTAGTCCTCCTCCTCTGTTTCCTGTCATGGCTTACTCCACGTTTCCCATTCTATGGCCACTTTGAGGCATCAGTCACCTACAAGAACAGTGGAAGGAACGCACAAGAAAGACGTTTTACCTTCTTAAGCAGAAAATAACCACGATATCCCCACACTCAATTGAAGACATCAATATCCATATTTAAAGTACAAAATGCAAAGTTGCAATGTGTATCAAAAAGCCTTTGAAAGTAAAACTGCTATTGAATTGATTTTGTTGGTTGAAGAAGTAAAAATGATTTAATGCATAATAACCAAGCAGTAATTAATTTAATTTGTCATCAAAGTTTAAATATTCATGCAACAACATATCCCAAAAAAAATGCATTTAGATCATCAAAGCGTCACTTGTCCAAGAGCATTGACGTAAATGCACCCATTGAGTAGGTAAACAAAGTGTAGAAGGCGCTATTTTATTCACAGAAGGAGAGCTATTCTATTCTGTTGCCGACTGCCGACCACAAAAGCTACAAAAACGTTGTAGTGTTTTTTAAACTGTCCTCTGCGAATTTTTTAATGTTGGTAAATATACTTAAATTAATCATTAAAGGTAATGTTAGTATTTAAACTTAATAAAAATGTAATAATTTGTATTTGTATGGTTGTTTCAGGTGAAGGCAAGTCAGAAGATCTCTGGACAAAAATGAATTCAAGTATGATGATGGAGACAATGGACTCTGCGCTTTATATGGATAGCGTACTAGGAGGGACGTTGAATAAGTCAAGATTAGGTCCTGGTCCTGTTCCAGCAGCAGCTTCGAGGCCGAAGTATACCCGCTTCACAAATTCCACCCAAACTGGGAAAAACGTGGCGAAAGTGAGTATGGCTGTTGGATGAAACCCCGTTTAGTGTCCCTGACCCCTTTGCCACTGAATACTTTGTTTCAGGGTCGTGGTCTTGGGTGGGCGAAGTGAGTATTTACAAATATTGTTTTGTGTGGGTAGGATTTATGAGTGTAGTCATGAGTTTTTATATTTTAAAATGTAATTTTAAAAAGGAAAACGATGTCTGTCTTTGGCGTCTGGATGTGAGCCCTGGTCAGAAGGATGGCGTGAAGGAGGCTAAGGTGACTTTGGTTGGGAAAGCTGGAGTGTCTGGAAGTGTTACTGGAGTGTCGGTACGTTTTGAAATGTGTAAAAATAGGATGAAAACGTATAAAACTTACAGTAAGATAAATTAATGCTTTGTAGGCACTGTCTGGTGGACGATTCTGTGTTTGTACATCTGAAGGAGCTGTACTTACTTATAAATGTAGTGCGGATGAGGATAAAAATTTTGTCAAGTTTTCACAAACTGCTGTTAGTCAACTCTTTAAACATGGAGGAAAAATGAGTCCTGCGACAGCCCTGGCAGTTAAGGATGATGTCATTGTTGTAGTTGGCGAGGATGGCTCTATTTATGAACTGAATTCAGCGGTAGGCCTTAATGTTATTAGAAGACTTGGTAAGTAATATGATGGATATTATGATGAAATTAGGTATACAATAAAAGCTATGTATTTATTTTGTGGACTAATTATCTTGTAAACTTTGTTAGAAAAAGTTGACCCACTGTCGATTTCATCAGTATGCTTTATCGGCCGCAATGAAGTGATGACTGGAAATGGAGGCGGCCAGCTGAAATTGTGGGATCTGCGAAGTCCTGTAAATGAACCCTCCCAGATTTTGAACCCTAATGTGTTGATGAACAATCTTTATGGAGGTAAGAGTTTTAGCTGAATTTTTATTTATTGAAGGAAAATATTTTTTAAAGTTTATGGACTTATAAACTCTTCTATAGCCAGCAGTATATGCCAACATCCATCACAAAATCATGCCATAATTGTCGGATACCAGTCTGGTTGTATGGACTTATGGGATGTCAGAATGGGACCTGACTGTGATCCAGTCGCCAACTTAGCAAGTGATGGTGGTTCTCTATCAGAGATTTATTTTCACGAAGTAAATCCCGATCATTTTTTCTCGTGTGCTCAAAGTGGCCAGGTGTGCCATTGGTACCCGGCTGACAGGTTTTCAAATCCATTACACGGTAAGAAAAATTGAGTAAATGAATTCTTGATACTATAATTTGATAATTTATAGTTTACACTAATTGTCTGCTTGTTTGATCACTTTAGTTCCAGTGGAGTATTCTACAGATCTGAACATAGAATTCCTTCGAAAAGGACTTGTTTTCAAGGAAGTCCATACTTCTCCGTTTCCCATCAATTCTATGAGCTTATCAAAAAATGATCGTTTGGTTGTAGGAATTGATAGTGGTGTTGTCTTTTGTACTGAAGTCAGAGTTTGAAGTTTGTAGATTAGCAAGGAATAAATGTACGTTTTTAATCATTGAGTTGATACTAAAATGCAGTAGCTACTAGTATTGCCTACCGTAGCTGATATAAGCTCATTTATAGTGAATTTGTTTCATTTATTTATTTAATTATAAACATTTTATACAAGTTTCAAGTTTAAGCGTGAAAAGTCAAATATTGTTTATTTATATTTACCAGGTACACTTGTAAGGTACTTAATATTCAATTATGATGCTGTTTCAATTGTGTGTAGTAATTAAAATGGGGTGTGTTGAGTGTTATACTGTGTTCAAATTGGTACGTACATGTCTCGATTATACAGAAAATAAAATTATCTGATTTGATCTTGATGGTGTAGTGATTGAGTTGTACTTTTTGTAATATAATATGCGAAACAATGAAATTCATCCTGCAAAATAAATCGGTATGAGAGGAAAGTTGATTTAAGCGTTATCTTCCTACATAACATAGGAAAGAGATAAGGAGAAATCAGCTCGTTATATGGTTATATTACTCAAGTCGACCTCAATGCAAGGATTGGTATTTAATGTAGATCTTTATAAACATGTGTAAAACCACTCCGTACTCCGTATCACTCTCTATTTTCTATTAGGTATTTAGTATTAACACACACATAAAATTACTAACAGTTTCCTATGTGTTAGAAAAAAATATTCTATGGATTTGTGACATTTACATTTTTAAAGCAAAAATGCACCACTCAAAGGCAGTTTCAGTTGATGTGTCCGACAAAGCAATGGGTTTCATCACCTCAGAAAATTCTTCCGAGCATCGTTTAAAATTGAGGCAGGAGATCCAAAAAACATTATTGCATGATGCAGCTAGACAGTACGATTCTCTTGAGATTAAAAGTTTAATTGACCAGGGCTGGGATCCTAACGCTAAAGATGAAACTGGGAGATCAGTGTTGCATGTACTACTGAGCGATGGTAAAAATTATGTAATTTGATGACAATGATGGGGCAGTTACCGAGAATTGTTCTAATGCTAATGTTCAAATTTTCTTCCAAGAGTTTTACGGGCATTTGAACCAATTTGCGATGTTGGAATGTTTAAAAATACTCATGGAAGGTAAATGTGACATCAATGCAAAAGACAGAATGGGTGAAACTCCTCTCTGTCTAGCTATTCGTTATGGATTTGAATCAGTTGCAAGGCTTCTTGTAAAGAAAGGAGCCGATACATCAGTAAGGTATCACAATCAGTTAATGAAAGCTCTTGGCTAATTTGATTGCATGACAAACGAACACGATTTAAAATCAACTTTCTTATTTCTTTGGTTATCAAAACTAGGTCCACAAAGTATAAGAGTATGCATAGTCTTGCAACTGCAATTGCAGAGAAAATGCCAGACGTTATGTTGGATGCCTTGGATTCTGGTGTAACTGTGGAATACGTGCCAGGAAGCGATCCAAAAAAGCCTGATCTTGTAGTCAAGCTTGATTGGAGGTTCTTTTATAGCATTGCTGTATTATAAATCTAAATCGCAAATAATTAAAACAATTTAACAAACATTTATTATCGTATTCATGTCCCTACCCCTATCAGTCCAGTTTTACAGTATTCAGAATCTTGGGGCGATGGGCTGGAGAAATATGGAATGCGAAAGAACAAATACAAGCAAAGGGAAACATCGTTTCTCTACAGTTTACTGGACCTTCCACTTCAAACACGCAATCGTTACCTTACGCACCCCTTAGTTTCCGCATTTCTCTACATGAAGGAAAAAACTGTTTCAAGACGGCTCAAATGGCTTCACATTCTTTTGGTACTCTATATTTGGCTTATTAAGTAGTACATGTATATAGTATAGTAAAATTATATTATACTAACATTGAGCAATTTTTGTGTTTGTTTCAGTCGTTGTATCCCGTTGCATACATGGTATTTATCTACTTCTTATATTTTAATCGATGTAAAAACCCCGAGACTATTAGGGACAACTCAACTACGGAAAACCCTGTATCGACCTTACGCGCAGAAGATAAAGATGAACAAAAACAAAAATGCGAAATTTCTATCCCTATCTCTGTAGCTGCTTATCTATTGATGGCCTTTGTTGGTGGGTGTGGTTTATTCGAGATATTTATGCTTTTGAGAATCGATGCTAAATATACAAAAAGTTGGAGAACTTGGGTAAGAACAGCCCATTGGCGTGTCAAATTATGATTGAACTACATATACATTGAATGTCATTGATAAATTGTTTTTGAAATTTTAAAGGTCATCCGTACTTCTATCGTTATAATGGCCTTGACATTATGGCCAGGTCTGCAGTTTAATACTTTGTACAATATTACCTGGCAGTACCCAATTGCAGCGGTAAATGAGAATATATTACAAAGAATATAAGTAATCAAACCGGTTTTGCTTCTTCTTACCGAAATTGTATTACTTTCCAGCTTGGAACGTTTTTTGCTTGGGTTATGTTTCTAATTCAAATGGAATTGTTACCACAAGCTAAAGTTTATCTTGAAATGCTTGTTGCGGTATGAATAAGTACAAATTATTTTTGTTAACACCTGCGAATGCAAAAACAAGACTTGTTCTTAATTTCATTTTCGAATAACTAGGTGATTCTGAGTGTCCTGAAGATTACTTTGTTGTTCCTTCCGCTGTTAATTGGATTTTACATGGGATTCAATCTCATGTTTTATGAGGTTTGTTAACCTCAATCAACGATAAAATTTATATAGCGTAACAAGTTTGAAATAATGGTTCAAAGTATTAAGTATCTTTCTTTAATATATTTTTTTAGCCATAGTATTGACGATGTTAGTATTAGTGTTTGTTACATGAAGTGTTTTGTAATAAGTAGATCGGAGGCATTATGAACTTCATATTGATGACAGTGGATGTTGGTTCTAATCAATACGAAGATATGATGGATAGCGCAAAAGAAAAGAAAGCATGGTTCACCATTATTGCTGACATCTTTGGAGTCGCTTTCATTCTAATAATAGCAATCGTTTTCATGAACTTTTTATTGGGGACCTCTATAAATGACATTCAGGTTAGTTTAACCAATCTAAACTTTAAAAGTATTATGTAAAGTGTTATAGTAGTAGTAATGTTAGGGTTGTATTTGTTTGCATTACAGGAACTCAAACGCAACGCTAAAGTCATGAGCTTATCCAACAAAGTTCAAAACTTATTTATTACTGACCTTATATTTTCATCTCGTTATTATGTAGTTAAAAAACAGGATGTGAAGGCAAAAAGGTAAAAGCGTGGCGTAGATTAAGTTGAATACATACTCGACGTATAGTGACCAATTTTTTTTTCGTTATTTTTAGGTGGTTCTACACTTTTCGTCCCTCTGATAGTGACAACAAGCTCCCTGAGAATATTAGAACAGGCCTAACTTTGGTTCTAAAGTCTAAAATAGAAAATGATAGAAAACTGGCAAACGTAACCAGCATTGATAGTTATAGTAGTCAGGCCCTCTATCAAGTTTCATCTGCTAATAATGAGAAACGTTTTGATGAACTGATAAATAGAATTGATAGACTGGAATGCAAAATGCATTCTATGATAGATGAAATTCGTGCGGATGACTAAAGTTTCTTATAAACCTCTTGGGTTTTTTGATTGTACTAACAACAGCTTGTATTTATTACATACGATTTTACTAACCTGTAAATTATTAACTAATAATTACAATTCATAATAACATTAAGCTGTACCAATAACTTAAATTCTTCTACGCTAATAAGTTCTCGTGCATACTTATTTTATTCATAACTATTGTATTCCATTCTTCATTTCCAATTGTAGTTCTCCAGCCCGATTTTTTCTAATTATGACCATGAGCGAATTCCTTTCTTTCTATTAACATAGCTACGTTTCTTCGCTAATCCAATCCACATGCAATAGTTTACTTAGAATTAGACTTGCACTTTCAATGATTACTTTGTACTTTGTACGCTAGTTTGACAATTTGAGGTATACATAGATAAGTACACTTTCATTTACCTTATGGTGAATGACCCGTCTTGAACGATTGCGGAACAATTTATTTATAAAAGTTGCCATTTAAATATAAAACCTGAAAATCCACGTAGCGTCTATTAATCAAACTATGCACGTTAATTCTTAATAACGAGAGACCAAACGCACCAACAATTTCCATGTACATAGAGACTTATACATATGAATAGCTTTTTAAATGTATCATTTACATTATGTACGCAAAGGGGTTATTATTATTGTCAAAAATTTCTACAATTGAAATTTTAGCAAAAGATATTTTTATCAGTCAGTCAAACGTCTTATTGTGGAAGGCACTTCTGGAAAACTTGTCACTGCTAATTACACTCTGATTATTCCTGTAAACTTGGCCCTGGAACTGAATACTTACATTTACCAAATTGCGAACACGCTCTTTGCTTTGATTTATTACTTTACTAACAATTAGCCAACTTAGTAATATAACACAAATCTTCAACAAATTTAAGTAGTTTACCCAATATAATACGTGACGCCTAGAGGGTTACGACTTACGACAGAATGCTTTAAACTGTTAACAAATCAAATCATAAATACTTACTCAATACTTTTACAAAAAGTCATTGTTAATTCTACCCACAAATGCCAGAACAAGCTTTTTTCACAGCATCCCTTGCGTATGGAATGTATGACAATGAATACCACGTCATAGCCAGAAACTGAATAATTACGCAAAGCAGTACTGCTATTCCAGCTGCCCCCTACAAAAATAAAGCAAATTTTATTAGCATTATGTATATACAATATATACATTATATGTACACTGTTAAAACTAATAAGATTAAGACATTTTTTAGACATTTTACACACCTTGAAAGCCAAGAACAACGTGAGAATCAAGGATCCCAACATAATTGCCGTTGCAATAATACGAGTGCCTTCAAACATTTTCTGGAACTGCTTTACAGGACCCATGAGGAACATTGTGCTGGAATCCATATAAAAAATTAGTAAAACTGCCATTTATATCGAATTTATTCCTACAGAGAGTAATTATTACAACAATTTATTAACTACCTAAGAAGAGACACAATGCTTCCAAAACTATAGCAAATCGCAAAGCCTCTCGTGTTCCCCAAGAAAAACAGGACGGATCCAAATATGGAAAAGAGAAATCCAGTCAGGAAACAAGCAATAAATCCCTTAATTCTCGTGGACCACGATAATGACGAGTTATCAATGATTTCATTGAAGCCACCTCCTTGCTCCGCTTGACTATCCCTGTCATCTGCTCCACTCAAGGCTCTTCGCAGCTTATCCATTGTACTACTGACTAGAAGGGGAGTTGTTTCTTCCGAACCACGCGTCGCAATCTTGCCAATTTACAAACAATTTACCTTACCAAGACAGATATACTACCAGACAAACTATTTAGATACTTAACTCTTTTACATCAATTAACTAAATGTCACACACAATGTAACAAATACGGAGATTACAGCTACAGCTTTATCCAGGAAAACTTAACGACGCCAGCCAAGTCACATTTCCCTACTTTTTATTTTGACATGCCCTCCGTTGTCCGTCTACTTCTGGATATTGAATGGCGACCGTATAATACACAATATAAAAAACAAAGTCGTTTAAGTATTATATATTAAAACATTTATTAATTTTTACGTAAATTTTTAACATATAAAAATTAAATCCAAACCTTTGTTTTTTATAAGCTTCTTTCTAGTTCTAACCGTCAACTGCCCATTAAACAACCACTATTTTTATAGCTCATTTAAACAAAACTTTTTAAATCACTTCCTTAAAACTCCAATTAAATCAAACTTGCTTATAAACACAAAATCAATTTCGTACATGTGAATATTGAAAAAAAGTGATACGTTTTTTACTGTGAAGATACATCTAAACAAGTTATGTCAAAAACAAGAAACAACTTTTACGTTGGGTGAATTAATACCTTACTTGTCAATGTATTCATATGAGGTGATGAGATGAGATGTAAAAAATCCTTGTAGATGGGATGGGGAGGATGATATTCATAAAGCTAACAACAAACCAACAGATATACCTAAAGGATTAATACTCATTTCTCATTTCTATACATATGCATCTGTTGTAGCACGCAACTGGTTGGTAAAGAGAAAGGGAAGTTGAAGAAGGTACGCTATGTAATAAAGTAAACATGAGTTATTTGAAGAGCCACCACTTGTTGCTTCATTTACTTCCTTACTTTGTCTTATAGGTAGTGTTATATTGGTGATGATGCCGATTATCGGATTACGCTTTTTACTTAGAAAGATCCGAATTCATTATAATTGCATTTTAGTTTAACATTTAGGTAGGTTTTTGATAAAGATTAATACTCTTTGGTACGGTTTTATATGTAAGAGTAAGACTTTGAGTAAGAGTCATAATATGAGATTGGGATAAGGCATATTGGCATATGATGATGCATAATACGAACAATAATTATGTCCGAGTTAAATTTTATCTTTTGATGATATGGAATATGTATGATAATGATAATTGTGTTGATTGGTACAGAAAGTGACAGTATGAATGGTTAAAAGTTTTGTTCAATGCAAATCCCTTTTTGGATGCAATGCAAGGTAAAAACTAGCGAACAGTATATTATGTAGCCAGTCTGTATTTCTTTCTGTCTTTCTAGATTGAATACCGAAATTGCTTTGCGTCATATTTCTGCTAAATTGTAACTGTACTATCCAAACACGGATATTTAAGCATAATCCATCAAATCAAGTGGTGTTGAGGTACATAAACATTACTTAGGTATTGCGAATCTAGGTAGATATTCTTTATCTATTTCTAAACATGTTTTCCTTTATCCACAACAGCATATTGTAACTTCATACTAATGCATTTTTGAAATGACGAAATATAGACATTCATGTCATAGCTACATAAAGCATTTTTGCATGCTAATTTTGTCAAATTGTAGTAATTTTGCCCTTATCAATAGTTACATTTGGCTCTTCATTTGCCCTCCCACGCTTCTTCCTGAAGCGTCATATAACACCTTGAATTACGTACCGATTATATAAGGTATGCCTGATCTACTCACAAGATTTTTACAGTTTTGTTGTATGTAGGAACCCAAGGTAAATATAATTGTTAAAGACCCTAAAAGTCGTTCCATCGGATGGACCAAAGGGTGCCGCAGCAAGCTGCTGTGAATAATTGAAAATGCCCCTATTTAAAAATGAACGTGGGCGTCCATATATCATGTATATATCGACATTGGCATTGTAATCCTATAGCCTATATCTTTCAACTGCGATGCACAATTTAGCAGCGGATCTCATAGATACACAGCTTTTTTGGAACAGAAATTTGCAAAAAAATGTTTTGAGTGAACAAGCGTAATGAGATTAAAGTTGGAATAGAATCCTTGAACATGGGACACACAATATTGCGTCTGTCTTATGCAAACCTATTGGAACCCTTTTATTGACAAGCACCACGCGGACACAGAGAAGTTTTTTTTAGAATGCATAAAACTGTGAACTTGATCTTTTGCTGCTGCCTCTGGCAGGATAAACCTTTTCATGAAAAACATGTTGTGGTATAAATGACGCAAGTACACATTGATAATTGAATGTACGTATGTTATGTATAGTTGTGTTATTTCTATCTTCCTAGACTTTACCATGTAATTTGTTATACAGACAAGAAGGATAAAAAGTGTGAAACATGTTATGTATCAGTATTTTTTGTTTTACAATGCACGTTTGTATATATGTATGTACATATGAAAATAACCATCCACATTCTTAATTCTTACATAAAATATGTAAGAGCTCACGAGAGTATCACTTTAACATGTTATGCACATACAGATGATGCCCATGTGTGAGTTGGTGTTTCGAAGACGTATATGTACATACCAGACTATTAATGTTGATTTTGATGAGCTCTGGTTGTCTGTTATGGTAAATTCATAAATGTATAGCCATGTAAAATACCAGTGTTCTGTTAAGAATAGGTATGGTAGGTAAAAATGCATTTATGAAGCACTGAAAATAACGAGTTCTTAAATTCTTATTTTGGTATCAGTTCCAAGAAAACATAAAATAATATGAAAGAATGACTCAACGCTCGCAGCTTAATGTATTTTACTTTCTTTTTGTGTTCATTTAGAGGTGTTTGAGCATTGCATCAAGACACTAATGAACTTTTCAGCATAGATTTAACTGGAAACTTTTACGGTGTGGTTAGTGTTGAATAAATCAACGGTCTATTTTACAAAAGACATTTTAAATTACAAAGTGATCTAGTTTTACAAATGGTTCAAGTGTTGTGAAAGAATGCTCAGAGGTGAATCTTAATAGGAAGATTTTTTCCCAGAGCATTGAAAAGCATTAAATCTTTCTGTGCGTAATTGTTTTTGAAGACTTAAAATCCGAGTCCGTGTAATGTCATATATTTCCAATTCCAATGTAAGCTCAGGAATCTAGTAATTGATTAAGAGGCAGATTGCGTGTCTCATGCAAAAATCCTAATCCAGGAAACACCATAATGCCGCAAGTTCAAGCCCCGGCAAGCTCCAGTGCGGAGCTGGAGATTCCAGGTAAAAAACGAAAGTATTTTACGGGGAAAGTTTATACGTGTCATTTACATAATTTTGGTATGCTGGTATAGTAGGTTTGTATATAATACAATATACAATCAATCAATGCGTTAACACGAGCTGATAAGTTTGCACATGTGTGGACCAGACTACCAAGGAGGTATATTTAGATGTTTATCGATAGTAAAATTTGCAGCTTATTGCTTATCTTCGTTCATTTCAAGTATTGAAGAACATTTAAAGCCATCTTTGTGCATATGTATGTACAATCCTGTAATTTCACATAGAGTATATATACATATATACAGAATTGGTTAATCTTTTAGCACACTTAAGTCAGTTAATGTTATCTCAGTTGTACTGCACATGTTTTGCCTTTAAATATCCATTATTAATAAGCATGCATGCATGGGAAAATTTCTTAAAACAACTTCAAAGATTATTAATACATATACAAAAAATACTCAAACACGCATCAAGTTATCTACACAATAGCTAGTTTGTCACAATAATTTTTTACTTGATGCTATACAAAGAGATAAATTTTGTGACTTCTCTTTCCGTTTTGTTGCTCATCAAATTCAGTTGCCTTCTCAGTGACAAATGATTAAATTAATCAGATTACGAAAATATTTACTGACCTATTTAGAAAACCGTACTTCCACAACGGATTCCGTTGGGAGTAAAAGTGACCACTCGGGAAATACTGCTATAGTTTCACATGCTGCCAGAACCAATAAAATGGATGTGGCCTTTGTGATCGATTTGCAAAACCCTGTACATCTTAGCCAGAGGAAGAAGGCCTTTGAGGATGTGAAGAATGCGTGCACGATGCTCAATGCAAATTGTCATCATGTTCAGGTACAAAACTGCGAATGCTGTTTTTCCACAATGATTACTTATCTCGGTAAGTCAATCATAAACTAATACTTTCGCCTTGTTTTCTGAACAGTTTGAAAAATTGGATTTTGGTGAAGTCACCATTTTGGAGACTATGTACAATGCAGATGTGGCCTTGATTGACCTCTCAGTGGATGTTCAGAAAAATAGTTTATTTTACCATTTAGGTGTTCGTGAGAGCTTTGGAATGAAACAGAATATTCTCACTTTTAACGACTTTGATATTGAAATAACAATGCCGTTAAAGGTATAAGTGTGTAAATACAGTTAATATTATTACAAGAGAATGTTATGAGTTTCCGTACATCATCTTCAAAATCTAAATGTTTGATTCATTGTCTTTTATGCAATAGCTTTCATGTACGACGTATCCGTTTGTCACATATCGTGTCCTGGAATGTGGCTCATGCGTTGTAACAATGCCAAATATAATCACACCCGCAGAAGAAGCCGTAATGGAGTCTAGAACGCCTTTGGGTCAAAAGATCAAACGACTTTTGCAAGACGTTGAAATACAATCAAAGTAACGTAGCATGTTCTATTTTTAATATCGTTTGAAAAGATATAGTTTATTAGAAATGTTTTCTAACTACCCATAACTTTTAAAAAACGTTAGAATTCCTCAAGTCTATTCATAACTACAAGAATTGTGTGAATACTCCTGCAATCATGTACCTGTATGCGTTCGCTTTGAATAGGTAAAACTAGGACTAGCTCTACAACCTTCATCTCAAATGTATATCTACATATGTTGACTAACTGATTACAATTTACTTGCCTAATATTTATGCTAGACGCAACAAAGAGGGTGATCGAGAAAAAGCTTTGTCCGTCATGATAAAAACACTTGAAAAGAAGGAAAACCACGTTCCGGATCTAGTAT
>JAHZNG010003872.1:0-16412 GCA_027744375.1 Orchesellides sinensis | reverse complement strand
ACAAAAAATGTAAAAGTCTCCTATGAGCTTCTTTAGACTTGTTTATATGCTAACATGCGTTTCCAATGGAATTTGGCGAAGAGAGACAGGGAGTCGAGTGGTTTGTGTGACGGAGTTGTAAGTTTATAGCTGAAAGTGGTTACTTCCTCCGTCATTCGACATGACAATTGACGCTGCCACCACGACAGTGCAATAAAAAACATTGGTTTGTAAGATAACAGCATCCTTCCCAAATCTTTTACAGCTTTTTTATGTGAAATATACGAAAATCTTTTGTTTGATTACAATCTTCTTGGTTAAACATCAAATGGTGGGAAACGAATGGAGACGTCATGTGCCCACTGAAAATTTTGATTACAGATAAGGCTTTCTTTTGAGGAAATCATGTTGGAATCCCTTTATAGTAGCTCCTACTGCTTATAACGCCCTCACTTTGAAACTGTCCAGGTGAAGTATATTAAAACAAAGGGTAATACTGTGGTACAGCTTAGTATATGTTTTTTTAGTGTTCCGACCATGAAAAAACATTGTGTGCTTCTGGTTTCACATCACAATGACGCAGAAAAACAAAAGATCTTGAAAAGAATGGATTCCAAGAATAACACTGTATTTCTTCCCACTCCTTTCTGTGAAGCACCTTATAATACATGTGTCTTCTGCTTCTACTTAAACATCTCCATCTATTCATATTGTGTTATAATGACCATGTGGGTTGATACTAATGTATTTATGTATCAGGAACAGTAAGCTTTAGTCATATCTCCTCAAAATGTAAACAAACGCTATACCCTCCTCATCTTCACTTTGATTTTTCAAAGGAGTTTATAACTATCGCAAACATGTCATCACATGATAGTTTTAGGGCTTTCCTAGAAAATGTGAACAATTCACTGTATAGCACCATTTACAGTAGTCATCATTATATCATAAACCAAATAATTCTCCAAACCGTCGGCGTCTCACTCCTTTTTTCTATAAAGGCTATTTACAGATGCTCCCTAATTTTATTACAATCCCAAGCACTGATTTATGACCGCTGTATATGTAAAAGTTACATGTGTATTTCAACTTCACAAATTGTTTTTTATAGAAATGTGTATTTATCTTACACTAAAGAAAAGAAACTTGAAGGTATATGCATGTTATTACATTTGTGTGCATAAGCATATACAAAACATGAACCTCAAGACATGTTTTTGCGTTAAAATCATCTTTGTTATTTTATTCTGATAAAAGCCTTTGTTTTATAGTTTTTTTTTCTTTTAAAAAATCTCAAATGTTTTTGTCTGTGAAAAGGTCAGAAAAAAAGAATGAAAAGCGCACACCAGAAAGTTAGACTAAATGGTGGGCACATGCCATTCATTTGACGCCACACAATCTACCGCAAAGAGAGAGAGAGATTATGTGATGGTCTTGTATCTTGTCTGTAAAAAATAGTAAATGCCTCAATAACAAGCATAAACACAAACACCTCGAACAACAGACATTGTGACTCCTTTGCTTCCCTTTTATCCTTCCATCACCATCGTCATCCTCAGAGTACTACATAGTATAAGATGTAATGTCCACACGAGACAAGGATGAAAAGATGATGGAGAAAATGTCTGTGTGGGATACACATATAGGAACAAAGTATAAATATGAAAAAAGAAAGAAGCTGCATTCCTTTAATGTTGTAAAGAAAGAAGCCCATCATGATCCGTGTTTAAAGCTCAAAACAATTTACTCTCACTACTCCCGTCGTCGTCAGTCATGCTCCGGTTTTATGTGTGTTTTTCTGTTTATACACCAACAAGTTTTTACGAGCCATTTGCCCACATATAGGATACCTCAAAAAATCTTGAAAGAAGCTCTAAAAAATATTTAGAACGTGTATTTCATCTAAGCCCTCTCCTTCATCTTTTGTTACGGTTACAATTGCAGTGGTATACATAGAAAACAAGTCAAGCTTTAGCTGTAGTAGTAAAACGAGAGGAATATGTAATAAAAAACTGAGTTAGCTAATACGTTCCTTCGACACCATTTTTAGTGCTGACGGAGAAGATTGGCTTTTTTGTGGAAAAAGGTGTGTATTCTTTTATGGGTTTTTCGGAGATGGTAGTTTTTTTTACAACTGATGAAAGCAAAGCTTCATAGTTTATGATGGTGTAGTTACGCTCAAGTGATTTTCAATTAGGCTTATTACGAACGTATCCAGTTTAGAGATAATGAATATAGCTGAACCATTCAACAACTAATTTATCTTGTTAACTTGAGCAAATCAGATTAACTGCCAACAATGATGCGCTTTAAACACTAATCTCATTTTTTCTTGTCATCGTTGCAGTAATAACTGCGCCGTATTAGTTTGGGCATGTATAAACTTACTTATTCATAGATCCATAGTATTATGAAAATATGTATGTGGGGTTTTAAAAGATTGTGTTCATATATGCATAAATTAGATTAGGTGCTGATGTTGACTTCACCAAATTGTAGACAGCAAAAGCAAGCAGTTTCGAAATTTCCATTTTATTAAATGGATTGCTTACCTTGTTGCTGATATCACTGCTGTCTGTGGATTTACAGATGTGCTATAAAAATACAGAAAAATAACATATTAGTGTGGTTGTAATCATGAAACACTTGTCCGAGCAAAAGATTGTCGAAATCAATATGAAATAAATTTGATTAAACAAGGTAGAAGCGATCAAAATGGTAACGTTAGGTTCTTCTAATTTGTATGAATAATATAAGTAGGAATTATTTGTTACGCCGTAAGAATGACAGTTCCGACGTATGCCTTGTGGTTTGGTTTGCAGTTGAGGATTTGTGGTTTACCCATCCAAATAAAAACACAATATCAGCTAATTTCAACCCTTACTTATATACCTTGTAAAACGTTGCAACTAAGACGATTTTAGCCTGAAATGTTGCAACGTATGGATAATGTGCATGTCTCAGATACAAATGTCAAACCACAAGCGGTGGCGATAAAATATTTTGGATCGATGTCTCTTAACCAATTCATGCATAAGCATACAATAAGGTATCCTGAGTTTTCCCTTGAAAAATGGATTTCTTGAAACATTTATAATATGAGAGAGAATAGTTTTGAATAGTCTAAAAGTAACGGTGCTAAATTCTAACCAGCAGATTTTTCTTATATTTTAAATTCGAAAAACTTAAATGTTTGGTTGGAGATGAACGATAGATTTCCAGACATATAATAGAAACCAAAGTTAACGAAATACTACTCATACTGGTAATTCAAATGCAATGTGATTTATTGGAATTAAAACATCTTTAAGCATAAGTATTGATAGTAGGTCATTGCATGAATATTTTATGTTACTCTTGGATTGATTGTGTCACGAAGCATATTGTGTAGGTCATTATTTAAAAATTTCTATGCATTGTACAACAGTGGAGCTTTTCTGCACAGAAGAGACATTTCAACCTACGGATACTGCGATAACCAGCTACTTGATTTTACATATGGAAGTCGTCTGCGATTTTGAATGTATTGATTTTCAACATTGTAGGTTATATTATATTTCCATTTTGCCAACTTTTTGATAAGAATAAGAGCTAGAATTTAAATGGGAAACACGGTTTCTAATGACATGCTCTTGAACAATTAGGGATTGTTATATACTATATTTTGTCATATGTACTTATGAAGTTCCTAGCAAAAATATCCTTAACCTAGCTGTACTTGAAATCGTTAGGAAAGTCCATTGCTTTAGATGACTTCTATTAAATCTGAAGTGTTGCATTCTTCCTTAGAAAGAACGCAGTACAAACTTGTAAAAACATGTTCTCATTTGTTCATTACTTTTCTCAACTTGAGACAGACTTCATTCCCCTTCTAAACCACATAGAAACTACACAATAAATGCCAAAAGTAACCCAAAATGAACTAAAATGAACAAACCAACGTTTTAAAAAACTGGAAGAAGCAGACAGACTAAAATAGAAGCTAACAATATGAATTATTCAGAAAAATATTAGGAGGAGGAGGAATCTTCAGAGACAACATACATTTTTGCGAGCTTCTTTGCCAACACGAGCTTTCTTAGGATGTTGGGGTTGCGGTTTCAATGCGGTTACGGATTGTGACGGGAATTGTTGCGGCTGCTGTGGCTGTAGTTGTTGTTGTTGCTGCAGTTGGAACTGAGAGAAGGAATGTGGATGGGTTGGATTGAGAGGTTGCTGTTGCTGCTGTGCTACAACCACTCCAGCCTCCAACAAGCTTCCAGACGAACCATTCCCGATGCCATGATCTCCTGACTGTGCACTACACCTACTGAGATCTCCCTGCATGACACTCGAGTTGTTCTCTTGGTTCATCGTCATGTGTTTCTACAAAACATACATAGAGAGTCGCGTGAAAAAAAGACCAGCCATATATATTGTCAGATTAGAGGGCAACATGTTGTGGTTTGGTTTTTTCTTTGGTTTGTAAAAAAATAAACGAGAGCAGAAGGTACAACTTCAAAGAATACTATTCAATTAATGATCCCATTTTGTATCTTTCATAATTGGAAAGTTTTTTATGTGTAAAAAACTAAACACAACTGTTCATCTATCTTGATACAACTTCATGATGAGCGCATTGAAAAAAGATGACAGCAAGCTTATGTGTAACATGCATAGTGTATAATTGAGAAAATGATAAAAATCATGCACATGATGAAATCCTAGAGTTACAAATTAAAAAGTTAATCCTGTAAAAGTGGAAGCTCTAGAGATTGTGTAATCTGTTTTTAAACACAAATTCGCTATGTGTCTTACATTTCAAGCTTAATATTTCACTTTAGAATCCCTAAGCCCCAGAAAAAAAGCTTCACATTACGCCACACTCCCACAGAAGAAAAAAAAGCCATAATTTAAGCGTTCATTGACTGGGGTAAATGAGAACGTGTAATTAAGTACAATGATAATGGTATAATGTATGGGCTTCCTTACCTTGTATTTCTTTTTCGGGGTGCCTTCACTCTTTGGCTTGGGTACTTTAGCGGCAGCGGATGACTTCCCACTCTCTTTGCTGGGTGACTCATTAGAGCCGACTTTATTATCCCCTGAACCACCACAACTCAGTCGAGCACCACCAGTACTCTCTTGAGATCCGTTTACAGCCTCTGCTCCTTGTCCAGATTCAGAGGCTACATCTCGCTACAGGATTAAAACACCAAAACCCAGTCGGGAAAAGAGAAAAAAAATATAAATTAGAGCAATTAGCACTTTCACACCATTTGTACAACTTCTCTCAACACTTGTAAATCAACTCATACATTATGTGGGTTGGATACATGTTATTCAGGTATATCAAATATACGTTGGGATTTTTTAAAGTCAGGGGTCATTCATCTACTAGGTTTTTTCCAAATACATCACCACCAACAAACTTTCATCCACTTACTTAATTTACGACAAGTAAGAACAAAAACAAATTACTATACAAACGTGTCAATGTTAACTTTCATTTCCCTTTACTGTATTTCCAAGATTTGACGGGGTTTCTGAGTTTTGTAATGCAAAATCTTTTCAAAGCAAATTTGCCTGTCGAGGAACTGTATAAATAAAAAACACACACAAAAACTTCCCTGGGGAAAGTGAGGCAACGCTAGTTTTCTGAATATGTACTGAGAAACATTAACTTTCCTTAAACTACCTTTCCTTTCGTCATTTAAGTAGTCCGAGAGCATAAAACAAGAAAAATGGCTCGGTGCAATTGAATGCAAGATACGTGTATGATGCATGAGCATAAACTATTAATCGGTCCACTGACCAGAAATGGCAAACGGACAACTGCAGAGACGATGGCAAAATGGATGCATAATAGATGATGGAATAGAGTAAGACATAAAAATATGTACTTCATTATGCTAATACATACACCAAAAAATGCACACGGTATTATTACTATTACTGTTTTTTTACTAGGGGTATTATAATAATGAAATAACTACACATAGCTTTACTTATTATCATATCCGTTTCCTAACTAACATTGCAATGTCAAAGTGAAAGACTTTTTTTAGCTGTGGTATTGAATGTCTTTCCCTGTTTTGCTTTGAGTATATAATACGAACATATTAATAATAATAACAATAATAATAATTATTTTACGCTTCATAAATAATATGCAGGGTTTTTCTAACATGTAGCAGGTAATGTTTGTGCAAATGAGTGTATATGTAATGAAGTTTACGGTAATGAATATTATCACAGGAAAGTAATAACAATGCAGGCTAACCAAACCACACCTTGCCGATAGTTTAGTTGCGGTTGTGTGATGTGGTGTGTTATTAGTGGTTTTGGTTAGCTCTGGTAAAGGTGTAACTTTCAAATAGTCATTATTTGTCATGCAAATAAGTATTCAGGCATCCAATGAGTTAAAAGTACGCATTTTCTCTGAATATTTGCAGAGAAAAACATGTGAGTATATGCTTTGTATGGTTTTTATGAATGCTTTCTTTCAGTGCTGGATTTATGAAAACCAAATGGATACTCAGATACTGGTGTTCTTTACACAAGCACCTGAAACCAAGTAAAAACAAATGTAATGGATAAAATATAACAACTTACTTGAAAACCCCTAAAATTGGCTTTTAAGGATATACTTCGAGGAAAAACCCGGCACATCATGTTTTTCAAAAGTTGAGCAGTATTTCGAAAACCCTTCTTGACACTTTGACTAAGAAGAGCATGCTGAATATGATTTTTCAAGACAGATTTTTGAAATACTGCCCCAGTTTTGAAAAACATGATGTCCCGCCATTTCTTTTACAAGTCTCACAATACCCACAATCTATGCCCTTAAAACTAAAACTTTAAGCATGGAGTTCCATAAGTTTTTAGTAATGAAACTCCGCAGAAAGGATTGAAAGAGTATCTTGAGCAAGTTGGGAAAATAATCAAATGATTGTTAGAGTAGGTCGTCATTCAATCTGAAATTTGATCAGTGACTCAAGTTGCAAACTTTCAAATATGATACAAATCAGTTCAACTTTAGTGTGTTTGATTCTATTAAATAAAACGAAGTTCATTTAGCTCAACTTTTATTTCTGGTTCCTATACCTGGTAATACTAGCCGATCATCAAGTACACCTCAGGATCCATAAAATAATTTCATTAGGTATTGGTTATGTGGCAAATATACTGCAAACCAAGCTTGGAACCAGATTGTTTACCAAATAACTGAATATTTACAAATTGTTCGTTGTTCGATTCGGCAATAAATATCTTAAAAGCTGCCTGTGATGAATAAATTATGATGTTTATCTTGAAGCAAAGCAATAAAAGAATTTACAAAAACATGAATCTCCTCATCATCGATAAACAGTAACTAATAAACAGAATATCCTGTTTGAGAGTCAGCAATATTGTATGGCTTTGTAAACACAAGAAATTTAATATTGGTACAAATTATTGCCCGACTATGAATTCTTACCTGAGAATATATGCTTTTTTGTACAGCATTTCAGTATTTGATTAAGTTGTACTAAATACATCTTATTTGTATCTTATTCTACTCCATGTAAAAGTATAGCCTTGAAAACGAAAGATGCATAAAAATGCTGATTCAAATCGTTCAAGTTAATTCCTCTTTGTTTCATAAATTGTTTGTGGTATTGTAACCAATCTGTTTATAATCTGTCTATCTCGAATCTACATATCTCTATCCAGCGAATGTTTCTTGAAAAAAGTGATTCATTATTAGAGCATAGTTAATTATAGTACTGTAGAAATGGGTATGGAAACTAATGAAAAGTATGGATCAAGTATCAATGATCATCATACTGTGTACATATCTTAAGGAAATATACTACTGTATAGTAGCCAGTTTTACAGAGGGAATCAATCCAGTTGAAGCAATAAGAAATTTTATTACTTTTATGACAGGTTGCTACAAAACAAATTGCTACAGCTTTTGTGGAAGCCCACCGCCCACCCTTAACTTGCCTATCTGCTTGTTGGTCATTAAATTATACATGATCCCCGTGTGACCACACAATACACATTTACAATTTGTTTCTCTTAGCCTGAGGGAACCACAAAAATGATGATGATTGCTAACATAAAGAGAAAAACGAACCTTAAACATATAAAGATTGATAGCCATCAAACACTAGTTTTATTATGATTCCTATCTCGCAACATTTTAAACACATGTTCAGTCTTAAAACATTTACATACTTATGTATTCAAACGTTAAAATTATCAATCTATCAGTTCACCAGTTTTACAAATTTTGTGGTATTTTCCCGTAATGCTCCAAAAATGCGAGAAGAAATTACAAAATGTGTTAATTCAATCGACAGAAAGAGATTTACTGCTGGCTGTGTTTTCTTACTCAGTTCAATGAGCAAGTTGGCTTCTTCCTTTTGTTAGGAAATACGTACCTGGAAATGGAAATTATTAAGTCGGAAAAATTGAACTTTCTCTGGGAAATTTCTGAAATAATCAGCCTAGGTTCAGGCTTTCCAAGAACTGTCTTTGAACCAGTCGTTGGCTTTCTCAATGAAGATTACTTTTAGGAAGACATTCATACATGCGTAAACAGTAGAGCCATTCCTGAGAATCAAAAAGTAAATCATCAAAAGATAAAATTATCAATAAAAATATGCTACTCTTGCTTTTAAGCTGTTTTCTTTCAACAACAAAAGTACCACGAAGTTTTACTCTATTAAGTATGTATATAGTTTTAAGTATGTAATTCAACCCAAAACTAAAAGTAAATATTTATATTATGAGTCATCAGCAGTCATCATCATTTAAGTCAGGTGTCAATTATATTCACAATGAACACCTTATTAGGAAAGAAGAGACAAGCTTAACAACTTATATTTATTCAAATGTAACTTATATTCATAAAATTAACGTTGCACGAGTAACAGTAACAGTTAATCCGTTTCTTTTCTAAAAGCAAAATGCATAATCAAATCTCACCTCTCAATTTATTAGAAACAGAACAAACTTAAAAATACTTTGATGGGAGCGTATAAGAAACAAAGATAACCTCTGCAACAAGGTTTTACGCAATTTTTTCCATTATACAAAAGTATCTACTGTGCACGTACTTGTGCACACATCTAACGAATCCCAAACAAATCACTTAAGTGTTTTGTTCTCTCTCTCTCATAGTTTGTGCATGGTTTTGGTTGCTCTTGTGGTGTAGTAGCAGAGTAGTAGTGGTTTGCTGTATTTGCTTCATTTCATATTGTCTTCCTTGTGGCAATGTACATTACTGAACGTACTTGCGCTATACTGTCAAGAGCCACACATGAGATTCTGACTAGCCTAGCTTCTAGGCTTCTGTCTTTCTTCTTCATCATCATCTCATCTCCCACACCAAACTACATTTAATATATACCTTACGTACATACATTCCATCACAATTATACCATAACTTTGTACAATATTGTATTGGTTTTTAGGCTTATGCTCTCGGTTTCTTGCTGGTTTTGTTCACACTTCTCTTTACAATGCATATTATCATTCCAAAATATGTACCTATTGCTATCACAGAAACAACATGACAACATCAGGATTAATATTGCCAAAATATTATCTCCAGCAAAAAGATACATTTTAAAATTATGTCGAGTGTACTGCATATTTACATGTAATTCTATGCATCATATCCAGAATGCGAATGTATAAAGCAGAAGAGTTTTTGAGTAAGAAGACATCATATCACACTACGAATGTAAATTGAATGCATGTAGTATCGCGCGACGTACTCGCGTCATGTTTCCATGTATTGGTTTGGTTTCGTGTACGCATTATGCTCGTGTGTGTGCGCTCATACTTCTAAACTCGCTCCGTTTTGGCTTATGCCTTTGCAATATTATTCCGTGAGGTTTACCCCTTTATATAACACATACCTACACAACAATATAATATGTGTTTGTGTCTTGCCGTCAAGTCATACATGTGATAATGCTCATATTAGCAAGACTAAAGGGTTTACAAAATAGGTACACATGCTTTTTTAAACTATACACCTTACTTTCTCATTCCTTTATATTTTCTCCATAACAGTCTTTGTATGGGCATAATATGTATGTTGGTTAAGGTGTACGTGGAAGTGTATGTACAAAATATGTATTATTGTATAAAGTAGAACTGTTTTTTATTGCGCTTGTATTTATTCAGGTATAAATATGCGTTTACTACAGCTATGTGTAGCTGCTGGAAGGATAAAAAAGGGCGAGAGCGACGGAAGGAAGGAAATTGAGCTCTAAGCTTGCCTAAAGCATTCCATCCATGTTTCACAACCAACTTGTCAAAAAAAAGTCTACATGTTTCTCTCCCGTAGTAACTCTTTAATGCCTCCGCAGAGAATAACAAATCAAACACTTTCAGCGATACGTGTTTTTCACTTCTCTGTCATGTCAGGCGAGACTTGGGAAAGAACTAGATCTCTAAAACAAGATATAGATTATACGTGGATAAATTCAGAACTGGATTTTTTTGTTTGTTTTCACCATTTCTTTTGTCTCTCTCTAGCAATAACTATTTTGCTTTGTTTCAATGATAGAAATCTTGACAATTGGTGGATGGCATGACATGTGTGGAAACAATATTGTAAAATTTAGAAGAGATGTGGTATTGATTTTTTTCATTATGTTGGACAATAACTTTATATAAGTTAGAAGTAGTAGCCTAAATGTCTGCCTACACACCACGACAACGTCATGCACATATTGTGTTTTGATATTATAACTTGTTCAGGTTCATTAAACTGGCATTTTTTTATGTAACACATACAAATGCGTATTATACATTGTAAATGACAACTGCGACTGGGATATAATTTCATAAGTGACAACTTACGGAATTTGATGACGGTGCAGAATACATCACTAAGCCAACACTAGCCTGATGTTGTTTCCAAAATTTTAGCTTCATGTTTAAAACACCCACAAACTGATTTTCCGAACTTTCTCTTACAACCTTTTTTCTAGTTATGTTCCAATCACTAAACTACTGTCACCGACAGTTTTTAACCCTATGGGAAATTTCGGTAATAGGGCATAACAGGCCTTTTCAGTTTTGCTGTCAGAAATTATATTGTAAATCGAAATATAAATATAACGACATGAAATCTGTGACTGCTCAGGTTTTCTCCTCAACTGAAAAATAAATTTTGGCACAATTTATGACACAGTAATACGTGATGTGATGAGAAGCAAGTGGCAAGAACAGAGAAAAAGACGAGTGATGTCCAAAACCTTGCGGTGATACAATGTATTTACGGCTATTTGATGTTCCAGCCTCTCACTACAACAGAAACTACAACCATAAACTTTACTTTTCTTTGTTGGACTAAGTTTGACATGAACGTAAGTGTGTCGTGATTGACTGCTGTGTTAATTACACCAGTACATTTATGTATGATTGCATGCGTTTGGATCATAAAAACTTGTACTTGTCTACAAGAGAAGGAAATGGTGATGACATCAATCAAACCATTCATTCACTAAATTGATGATCGAATTACTGAAACTCGAATAAAAGATTTTTGTTTGCAAATAAAAAACTCAGGTTAATAAGTAGTATACTCTTGTAGTGTGAATTGAATGGGATGAGAACAGTAAAAAAGTCAAAACAATAATGCACCATAAAAAAGAAGTTTGTTTTAGATATCAGATTCAGACTATGTTAAGAGTGTATGAATGTTTTTATCCGCTCAAATATGTACATAACTTTTGTGATGATGATATATTAGGTTGTTAAAACAAGTGTCAATCACGCATTGTATGAACTGATGTCTGGATGTGTGTGTGTGTGTGACTATGACTCATATTTGTCGCCTTTACTTATCGTTCCTTTTCTTGTCTGAGTATGAAATAAAGTTATTAAACTAGACTTGAGTATTTTAATCTCTCTTATTGTTAGCCCCTGTATTAATCATAGGTTAAGTACTAATTATAGGCAAAATCCCGAAAATACGGTAGATTATGGATATTACAAACTAATCACAACATTTACATACTAATTTTAATTTACACGTTGAATGAACTTCTAGAAAAGTATTGCTTAGCCCCGCTTTTTGTAGTGGAATCTATTTTGGGAAAGGTATATGGCTAGAAACTAAAAAATTCTCTTATTGCTCATTATCCGCTTTAAATTTTATGACTAGCATAATGCTATATTTACTAGCTTCAACTGCTGAAAAGGAGTAACACATATACCAATCGTGCAGAAAATCAAGTTTTTTTTACAAGTCTGCTAAATCATATTAATATTGGGAATTATTATTGCAAAGGAGCAACATTGACTTTTACTACAGTGATATAAATCTTAACGTGAATTCGATTACTGTGAAAGCAATATCTTTTTGGCATGTTTTACACTCATAAGTCTAAAATAACAAACATGAGTAGGTGTGAAGTCGTCATAATGGGTGAAGGTGGTAGGGAAAAATGTATAATTTGCAAGACTTGTAAAAAACCAACTACCTAATTACATCCCTCTGCTAGACATGCAAATTTCTCTGGCAAGTAGTTAAAAACATAATAAGTATTCATAATAATGTCGTGTTTATGGTTCTTTCAAGAAATGAATCGGGGGAAGTCAGCAATATTTTTAGAAGAGATTTTAAGTCTTATTTTTATAGCTTTAACATATGTCCTAGTTGATATTTAAATATGTAAATGTATTTTAGGTTTGGGTGGAAGCCACGTACCGGAAAGTTGTAAAATGTTTGTAATGGTATTAATTATTTAGTGCGAGGCTGCTATTTTTCATTTTTTAAGATCTACTCCACCTACACCACAATTAAGGCTTGTCCCACACGGGAACTAAATAGTTATTATTGAATTAACTGGTTTTAGTTATGACTTGATTTGTATCTTGTTTAGACATAGTAATGATGTGTTGTTATTTGAAGGTCTTCATAATTTCAACGCATTGTTTTGTATAAACAAACGCACTTGGCTAATTAATATGTAAATAATTATTATTTATTGGTAAATGCCAGACAAATGAATGCGGTTTTATACTTAGATCCGGATTAAATAGGCAAGCACTTTAGTTACGTCAGATATTAAATTAATTATATTGGATTTTAAATTTACGTTATACCATAATAAAAAGTAGGTTTCTATTAATAAGACACTATACCAGCGGTCCCTTAAGTAATTGATTTGCAAAAAAGCTAATACCCAAAATGCTATTTCTCTAAGTTAATAAATATTTGTTTAGAAAATAAATGTTGGCATACGGCAGGTGTGTTTTTTGCATAATAGCTTAGGTTGACTAAATGGTGGTTGGACTAGTGCGTTCTCATTTTCTTATATTTTTATTGATATAATAGTAATGTGGATATTTTCTTTTTTTACATACGACGAACTTTTAATTGTATTGCACGAATGAATCACAAGTAAAATATTGACGTAATTGAATTTTTTCATTGAGATCGACAATTTTTTTAGATCACTAAAATGAGAATTTTAACTGAAGAATGAAGGATGACGAGTGTACAATGCTGATTTATGCAACCCGTCCATTATCCGGATACAATTCAATACGGCATACAATTTTATGGCTAAAACTTGTGAATTCCAGTAAAATAATTGTCAGGTTGGATAAATAACTGGTTTACTAGTTAATTTGTTGTCTAGCTTCTTTTTTTTGGCTTCCTGGAATAGCATAATGTGCTTTGTCATTTTGGAGTCTCTTTCAGCAACAAGCATGAAGATGTACTTCCAATATTACCATTTTCCCCATTGAGATTTTAGGTTGTCTTAAGAACATCGTTTTTAACCTGTACTCACATCATTCATAAAATATAAGTCTAATATATAGGATCCTGAATAGATCATTAAGACAAAGTTATCATATATACAGAAGTA
The DNA here is from genome assembly GCA_027744375.1 of Orchesellides sinensis. NCBI lineage: Eukaryota > Metazoa > Arthropoda > Collembola > Entomobryomorpha > Orchesellidae > Orchesellides > Orchesellides sinensis. The sequence continues at coordinate 2,562 of JAHZNG010003872.1, read as the reverse complement.
TTCAAATTTTATAAGCGAAATCATTAGCGATTTCAGTTTTAGCTTACTTTGTCTTTCAACTGTTACGACACAATGCGTCTTTTTTATTTGTTTCGTTGTCAGAAAATGTTGTAACTGACACGGAGAGCTTCTAGTCATTGCATGTTTTGTTTATGCATTAAAATGCATACAATAAACCTACAAATTTATGTTTTTTTTGTTTCTGTACTCTCCTTCGTCCGCCAGCTTCATTCTTTTAATCATTTTCACTTACTGCTTTCACCCAAGCGTTTTATAACGACAATACACAATACAAATATACAATATAAAAGCAACAAATGACAACTTATTTGACAGATGGAGACGTTCCCTCCTTCTTTTTCATTTAAACAATTATTATTCATTCTATCGTATGCAACCAAACTGTAATAAAAATGTCAAAACATGGTTCACCTTTTGTACCAACTTCTGACCCATGCCCTACGCAACCATTTTAATACAAAAGCCCCATGCTGGCAAAACTACATATTATGCCAAGAACCTTCCAAAGAAAATACTTTTTTGTTATTAGCAGCTGCTATTGCTCTTTACATAATTTGGTTGTTGAAGGCTAGGCTTTGGTAAGTGTTAATTTGATAACAAATTTTCATATTAAGGTGAACAACACACAGGAAGTTTCAATCAAGTAAATGATACCATACCATGACAGACTTTTTCCTGTGTGCATAGAAAAAAACGCGTGTTTTGATTCATTATTACAATAATTTCTTCTTCTCTGCTCAAGTCATGTGATCTCCTTAACCTTCCATTACTTTTTTTTTCACGAAGAAACACATTTTTGCTGAAAAAGAAAGGAAAACCTATAAGAGTGGCGTTGGAGCAAAAGTCTGAAGAATGAACCTTTTAGAACAAAAGTCATACATTTAATTTATTATATAAAAAGTAATGTACAACTTTTTATATGGAAAACCAAATTCAACGGAAATTTCATGCAGTTTTTTCCTTGTGTTCATCATGAGTACAACCACAAACTACTCACACACTACTGGTTATGGTTGCGTGAGTGAGTGTTTGGAGTAAGTTTTTTTCCCTGGTGTTGTAACAGAGAGCAGAGAAGTTAATTGCCTTGAATGTAAAAATCCATCTGGCAAACGTGCTTTTTATACGCACGGAATTCCTGCGACCATTGCCAATTTAACAAAACAGAGGAGGAGTTGCGGGGAGATTAAAGGTGATACTCTGTCAAATACATTACGTACCTATATTTCACTAGCCTAATTTCAGAAATAAGTAATTTCGATTGGTACATTTCTTTTGTATCATATAGCCTGCTAAATAGATATGGTTGGTATACATACATTGTATGCTTTCAGTCCATGCCCTTTTTGTTTTTTAGCATCCGTTCCTAATTATCATACAATGAAAATAAGAAGCATGCTGTGTATCGTAGCAAAAGCTAACTGGTTGTCTAATTCGTGAGAACGTTTTTTTTATTATGGCTTTTGTAAACGTTCCGTTTAAAGGTATCTTTTACAAAGTGTATGCGTTTTGTTTGTCTTTTGAGAAATGCACATGGTAAGAGTCTCCTACTTAATTTGATTTTGTTCATGCTTTCTCTAAAAGTATTGCGTAAATAGGGTAACTATACATGTATAAATGTTTTAGGAGCAAAGTGAAGTGACATTCATTCTAACATTCGTGCATCCCGACAAAAAAAAACGATTCAAGAGTTAATTGCATATTATGTATAGTTGATAAGTATCATACAGCTGACTTGTTTAGTCATTATCTTTGTCAGATGACAAGCTTGCATGTTGTTTGGATCGCAGCTGGGTTTTAATTGTGATAAAACGAGAAGAGTGACCGGTTAGTCTTTTTAAATGAGTCGTATGTACATATTACATGATTTTAATATGTGTAGATACTTTCGCATTAATGCTGCTTAAAAGTACGATTTGGAAACGTAAGACTGCTGCTCTTGCCATTTGTTCAGAGGCCGGCAACCTCAGAAATACCCGGACAGCTTGACATGCCAGGGATTGTATGTAATAGAGTAAAAGTAAGCTTTAATTCAATTTATTGCTTAATTTCTCTTCTTTTCTTTTATCTCGTCTTTTCTTTTTCTTGGAAAGAAAGCTTACAAGTTCTTTGCCTTTGTACAATATTCCGATAGCGAAAAATGCACGCACTTTTGTTAAGATTATGGTATGATATAGGATGTAATAGCATGTTGTGTTATGCTCTTTGAGAGCAAAATCAGTGCGCAATCGATAAGCTTATGTTGATAACGTAATCACACATAGTCGTATATGTGAAAGTTTTTAATATAATGCAGTTAGCAGCTTACAGTAGTACAATCGTTTTCATAACAAACTGTATAATGTAAAAACAAGGCTTGCCTAAAGCCGCTTTTAAAAAACATGAAATGTTTGCAAACTTCATACTGTTCATTTCTGCCATACATTAAGCCTGCAGGACTGTGAGCTCCTTACTGAGAGAATTAGTCATATATAAATAGACTGTCTGTTGTAAGTTCTATAAATGTATGCCGATAATACCAGCATTTCATCGATCTCCTACGCA
>JAHZNG010003871.1:0-10575 GCA_027744375.1 Orchesellides sinensis | reverse complement strand
CTAGGATTAATGATGGGATTACATCTATATCTACGGGATTCTACCTGGTAACGAATGAGTAAGTTGAAATAGGGCGATAGATAAGTTTTGAACTTTTGCATAGAATGTAGGACTGGACAAATAATCCGTTGATGATGTTATATATATCTCGTAGTTTTATGGCAAAGGGTCTTTACCACTACTTTTACATTAAAATTTATGAAAACTGGAAGGTTGCCGAATTGCCTTGGGATTCACCAGTAACCTGGTGGCTTACAGCGATTGGGGTGGACTTTGTATTTTATTGGATTCATAGAGCGTCTCATGGTATGTAACAAATTGAGATGGAATGGAAAGTGGTGTTTAGAAATTCTGTGTATGGCGTTTTTTAGTGTAATTATTACTTTTACTATATTACTGTTTAAAACTAGATAAATACACGGAAGATCATGAAATAAATTATGTTGTGTTGTATATTTACAACAATACAACAATGCAAACAATCATTCATTACTTGCTAATTTTCGATTAATTTAGGAAGCAACCGGTACTGTCTTGATAAAAACTATGCAGGTTGGTTAATTATTTGGGACAGACTATTTGGAACTTTTGAGAAGATAAAGCCAGGCGAAGAAATTAGATACGGCTTGGTGGAAGATGTCAAGTCTTTTAATCCATTCTGGCTGGAGGTCAGACATACGTAATATTTACCGATTGCAATATACACTCTTGCTTCACACAAATTGTTAAGTCAAGGTATAATGAGAGAATTTTCTATACTGAACTGTAGTTTTTCTACGTACCGAAAATATGGAGTCGCATGAAAGAGTATGACAGTTTGACGGATAAGATCTCTGTATTGGTCAAAGGGCCTGGATGGACTCCAGGAAAACCTAGGCTTGGTGACATAAACGAAGTACCACTAGTAAGTTTATTTATTTCGATAGAAAAGTTGGTTAATGTGCTGATGTGTACAACTGTGAAACAGACCCATCAACTAAATATGTTTAACGTATCAACGAAATATTTATTCAGTATCCGACTAGAGAAATTCATGACGTTAAAATTCCTTTCTGGAAAAATGCGTATGTCGTAGTGCATTTTGCAGCCATCTTATTCGCTCTTAACATAGTTGCAGCTTTTCAAGAAGTAAGTTACACATTCAAAGACCTTCTTGCGGTTTCTTACCGTTACAAACTGACAGAAAAGTTTTGTTTCCTAACGCATGCAAGCAAGTGAACTCTTTTATTTTAGAACTTAAACCAGTTGATGGTTTTGGGAATGATGTTTTATATTCTATCGTCTATGACTAGCATTGGACTGCTGTTAGAAAACAGACTCGTTGGTAGCTACGTGGAAATATTTCGATGCTTATTGACAGCATACGTTTTGCGTGATTTCAACCATTCAACGAGTAAACCGGAAGTCGTTTTTGTAATTAACATGAGCTTTGTGATATCGGCAGGTGTACTAGTGGTTGAGCTCCTTTTTAGGGGTACGCCCAAAACAATGTCTCACAAATTAAACTAAGAGTAATGACTATCGAAAAAAACTGTTAATGCGTTTAATTATCTAGAACCCATTTGGGGCATTGTAAACTACTTAATTAAATCAGTTAACTTAAGTACTTTAGCAATTAAAAAGTACAAACACCAGCCATGTCTTCGTAATTATATACACAAGCAAAATGTTCAAAATACGCTGTAGTTTTAATATTACAAAGGCTATAGGTAAAAAGTGTCCTTAAAATGGCTTGCTTTAAGTGTTTATACATGAAGTGTCCAAAATGAGAACATGAGATAATACTTACTTAGTATGTATGTATGTAGAGTAAATTGCAGACAATTCAGTGCCAACAATGCATTGCATTATGAATGAAGCAGGGTATAAAAATATAACAGAATCGGCTAATTCTGAAGCTAAACCCCAGCATCATAATACGAACTATTGTGAGCCTGTTCGAACTACATTATAGAAAAAGCACAGTAATAGTTTTACATTTTTAACCTTGCCCTAGAGATCAAAGCACTGTAGCTTGTGTCAGATGAAATTTGCTCATTGTCAGATATGGTCGAATTAGGAATGGAATCTACACTGGAAATTGTTCCAACAGATTCACTTCGTTCAACTGGTTCAGGTGACACATGGTAATTCCTAGCTTCAGAAATTTTTATGTGGGGGTCTTTTGGCATTTCAACTTTGTCCACTGACATTTCTCTCCTTAGCTTTGCTTTGGAAATTATATATGGCATATTTTTTGCATTAGGTGGGATGCTTGTTCGTTGACTTTTTGACTTTGTATTTTCATGTTCTGTGGTTCCCCGAGTCTTCACTGATGCCAGAGGTCTCTTGCCCTAATATTTGTAATGATTTACCATATTTATAAGAAATAAAGTCGGATTTTAAGCCAAATATAATAAACATACATACATACTTACATTAACCGATCCGTCGTTTCCTTCATGCCCTGATGAGTCAGAGGACGAAGTCAACCATGAAGGAAGATAGACGGACAAATTTCTCTTTGTAAACGATCGCACTTTGTCGTTCAAGACGCAGTGAAAAACAAAGATAAAAATTCCCTGCAACAACGGTGAGGAGATAAAATACATAAAATCTCCAAAAATTAACGTTGGCACAATAAAATTACATACTATAAAACTTAAGTATTTACCTGAGAAGCATTTAAAAGTGTGAATAAGTACGCTGCAATGATCCCACTCGGTGCATTCATCAATGTAAAGAAACCCACAACCCAGGTCAGTCCCAGAATGACAGTTAATGATACACATCCCTTAAACCACGTTCTAAATTCATTTCATAAAACTTATAATTCCTTTTATTTAAGTTTGTAAGCACTAACTACATGAACAATTTTTATTTAACTTACTTGTATGATCGGATCCGACCCGTTAAGAATGTCGGAGAAAGTTTCTTGTTTTGCTGAAGTTGGTATGCAGTTTTTAAAGCAATGAACAAAATGATGAGATTAATCTGTAAATTTTTTGAACATTATGCTTTGTATTAGTGAATTTATGATGTGCATAGTCTGCTAAAATCATTGGTCATTGGTAGAACATAAGATTATCTTAAATATATAAGCTTACCATTGTTACAATCGCAACCGGACCCAAAAAACTCCAAATGTATGATCCCTCTAGCCAGCAGCTGAAAATTAACGAAGTATCATGTACTTTCATACTTCTGAGTGTAAGAGATGAACGAACTTATTACAATAAGTGCTTACTATACATCACCGCCATAGGGTTTGTCGCCTTTAAGATATCCTGTTGTTGCTGTGATAGCCACTACAATCAATGGACTTCCGTAAGCAAATACTCCAAAATGTTTGATATAACTTCTTCCTGAGTCAAATACATGTACAACCATCCTATAAAGCTGCACACCTTCAATCACCATCCACATGAATGCAGCGAGGAATATATAATGTGTTACAATAGCGGCACCTGTACACATACCCTGTTCCAGCAAATCATTTAATTATTACATGCAATTAACAAGTAAGCTCAGTCAAATTTCATTTATACATCGTCCGTGCCAATAGTACTGAACTAATAAGTTATGGACAAATTGAATATCTGTAAAGATGTTATTTAAAGACGGGTGGAGTAATAAAAGAATTCGTTCTGTGACAACATTTACAGACAAGTGCCAATACGTTACTAGGAATTACCTCACTCATGTGAAAATAGTTTCTATCCAGAACCAGCAAAACCATCGCATTGCCGAGCAGCAGGCAAAACGACAAATTCTTTGTGATTGAAGCTCGTATTTTTTGAAGCCCATTTACTGATGATAAAATTATAATGCTTAGAACGAGGGCCACTTCAGACAAAGGGCATAAAATGAGAGTGAGGAGCTCCAAGGCTAAATCCTTTCCCTTGATAATTCAATCAAAATTGCCATCATATTGTTATTCTAGACCCCAGAAACAACATCTACCCATCAATCAATGATATGACATACCACGTATCTGTGAGTATCCATTAGGACAGCAAAAGACGTAAGATGATTACATTCGCAAACTGTCTCGTACCTGTTACTCGTTACAATATGACATCCTTTGGATGACCAAATACTGTTTTATAAAAGCATCAAAATAAGATTAATTTGATAGAAGTTCTTCCTTGTGTAACTCTATGATTCAAAGAGATTATAATCATATTTAATAAATAAATAGTTTGCTTTGCTGTTCTTGCCAACTTACTGTGACTTGGTATCCCAGTATACGCACTGTGAGCTTCCCAACACAGCTTTTGGCTTTTCCCCATCATGCAATTTTCTTGGGACATTCAGTACTTCGTCACCCCAAGCCTCAATGTCATGACGGAATGTAATTTCAACTCCTTTTCCTACAATAATCAAGCCAATTTTCCTAAAAAATCATTAAGCCAATTAATTTTGTCTTAACTAAAGAGTGCTGATTCAAAGTATGCATAAAACCTGCGAATGATAATATAGGCTGATCCATCGTATTCTGACCGTTTAGTAGGCTTTTAAAAGAGAAAGCATCTTGGGAGGACGTCAGTGAAAGTGATATCAGCTTTCCATTGATTAATTTCTGACTGCTTGCGTCAACGTTTGAGGCAGACCTAAGGCTGCATCGCAAATGTGATAATTGGCTAATTAGGACATGTCTTATAAATGGTCTTGTTTAAGATGAACAATTCGAAATAAAAATGGCTGCATATTCCCTACCTTTCGTACTGTCCCGGCATTACATAGCTGATGTACTGAGAATCAATAGACATTGCTGCAATTTCTACTTTGTCTTGAGGCACAAAATTTTCCCAGCCAACTGGTAGCCTTATAAATGAATCTTGTGTATCCCGTACATTTGATGGCGGAAATTCGTAGCTACCATTCATTTTGTTCCCACTTTTGTGGAATGTCTCAGCTAAAATAAGAAGCTGGGATAAGTGTATTGTATCCAATGAAAAAATTCTCTTATAGGTTTGGTCCTTCACAACTTCAGTAAGATGAAAAAGCGACTCCTCCGTGTTTTCAATGAGGCTTGTAGAAACTGATGACTTTTTATCAGACAACAAATCCTTCCAAGGCTCGTGGTACTGAATTAAGAACACGTTTAAATCTACTGCCTTTTCAACTACTGATTCAAATTTTGGAAAGGACGAACTAAATCCTCTAGCTTTTGATAGTGTCAAGTCAATTAGAGAGGTAATGTTTCTGATCTCATGGCCAAAGTATTTGCTATTGGAATCAGGATATGCAGAGTTTTTGCATGCTTCCGAAAGCTGAACAATATAGTTATCAGCAGCAACCTAGAATTTTAAAGTTTCAGATTTCTCACCAACCGTTATATTGGGTAATCAAATTTGTATTGAATTCAATAAAACATCTGCATTAATATATATGTTACTAATTAGTACAGGGATTTAATCAATACTTACGATATCTTTAATATTTTCTACTTCCTTGTGTTGCTCTTCTAGCCAGGTTGAAGAGCAATTAGATACGTTAGGCTGAGGTGATGCAAAACGCCCTGAGCTGTAACATTCCCAAAACGCTACACCAGTTGAGTTTTTAATCAGTCTAGAACAGTCTGCAATTCCTTCGCTTCCCGCACAAACTTTCCAACGATAGTTGTACCGATCTATAGCAAAACAGTAAGAACTACATGGGAGGTCTGGGGTTGTTACTGCTGAACTGCGCGAAGTTGTTGGTATTTCAGTTGTGGTAGTTGTGGTATTTAATTGGGCTGTTGGTGTAATTTCTGGTGTTGTAGATGGTGACTTGGTGGTGGTTGTGGTTTCTGGTGTTGTAAATGTTGTTCTTATTGTAGTTGAGGGGGATGGCGGTGTTGTAGTGGTTTCCATTGTTGTGTCTGACGTCGATTCAGTAGGTGTAGCTGAGCTGTTAGTAATTCCCTGCAAAAAGTAATTAGATAATGGATGTGTTACGCTTATATAACTGAAAATCACATTATGACGTCGATTCAGTAGGTGTAGCTGAGCTGTTAGTAATTCCCTGCAAAAAGTAATTAGATAATGGATGTGTTACGCTTATATAACTGATATCACATTATTTTCAATATTACTAACTGTTGAATTATCATCAGTTGGGTCTGTGGTTGTAGATTTTTCGTCACACTCTCTATCCTCGTCAATACACGGATCTTTCTCAGGGATCGATGTAGTAGGCGTGGTAGTAGTCTGCACCCCTGCTTTCTGACACTTTCCGTTGATTAAATCATCAACACAGTAAACTGTGGCGAAAAGCTTTGAACCCTTTTCAACTCCTCCGCAAGTAGCGTTTAACATTCCAGAACATGGCATGTCACATTCAGTTGGGTCTAATGCAGGTTTAAAAAATGCCCTCTTATCTCCATCCACGCACTTGCATATTGGCAAATCCTTACCAGCGTCATTCCACCCCAGCATCAAGGCATAGGTAGTTGGTTCTCGAACTCGTGGCTCATGGGTTGTGGCAATAAAGTTTACTGGGTTGCTACAGTACTCGACACATTTCATGGGTGTGAGGATGGGAAAATAATCAAAATCCGGGTGGAAATACATGCGACTACAGCTATTCTCAGGATTCTGATTAATGCAAACTGTACATGACTGTTCCAGCACAATCCTAGATCTGGATATCTGAATGGCATTTTCTGTATGTTTGGAAATCATTCCATTTTGTTTCCATTTTTGTTTTATTCGTGTTCGCACCTCGTTGCAATCGTTTGGCCCTGACATGCAATAGACAGAATAGGCTTCATTTCCTCCACATGGGTTTTGGGGAGGCTGGCTCTGTGGTACAGAAGGGTCGTAATCTTTGAAAGGGCAACTAATGTCGCATGGTTTGGTAGCTGGTGCAGAATCGAATTCATATGTAGTTGTGCAACGACATACTGAACCTTTAAGGAAGCTAATTTGATATTTTTCATTCTAGAATATAACCAAAACCAACTAGAATTAACTCGAGGCATTCATTCATTTAACAAAATATATCCTGATTGACTAAATTGGCGATTTGCCCTTGATTACGTAATGTATCACATACCAATCTAAGACAAATTGTGGCGCATGTTATATGCGTCAAGCTGTCATCGTACTTGTACTTGTCATCTGTATATAATCGGCTTCGTTGGTTCTCCCATGTTGAAAAACAGCCTAAGTATATAATACTGTAATAACTTTGATCATTATTGGCTTGAATTTGTTCAGGATCAGTTTTGTACCAATAATGGGTATCGCCTTGCTCTACACCTTGAACTTGGGTTGTAAACTGTTTGCTTTTGCTGCCATCATGATAGCTAGATTTTGTTGAGGTAAAATGGTACCTTAATTTTGACGATTTAAAATCGCCTGTTTTAGCAAGTAAGTCGTAAGGCCTATATTCATTGAAAGTACTTCGCTTGGCGAGATGCTTTAATGGTTCTCCAGAAGTCTCCTGGAATTCTTCATCATTCGCTGACTTTGTCCAACTGATCCCCACCGTTATTATAATTAATAATAAATACGAGATCAGAAAAATACGGGTGTATGCGAAGGTACACCTCATATTGGAAATGTTTGATTAAATCAGTTTGTTTGTGTAAACACAATATGCACAAATAGACACATCGAGCACTTCCAAATTTTTAAAGTTTCACTGACACTGAAAAAATATTGATTTTTAACCTTCACATCACACATTGCCATGCAATTTAGATACACACAAGAGAGCAGTCATGTAGTTTGATAGCATAGTCATATAATGGATTGCTGGAATATCGGAGATGATAATCGAACTGAGATATGATCTTTTACAAAAACAGATGCATAGTTTGTAGTAGCTGATGAAAGCAGAAAGCTTAATCAGTTTTTCCTGACAGACTGGCAAAGTAAAACGAACGATTTTTCGACATGCTTCAACCCAATGAAGAATAAAAAACATAAAACATACATAATTTTACCTGCAAATAAAATTTTTTGTTTTACTTACTATTTACTCACATATGAACAGTTCGAAGACACTGAATTGAGGATGTGGATGGAAGAATTAGTAGTATTAAAAGTAGTGATATATGATTTGCAATACATGTTCAGTTTTACTTGTTTTGCCATTCTACAACATGGGATATTAGTAAAAAGAAGTATTATCAGATCAGAAAAATTTCGATTGTAGGTAAAAAGGACTCCGTCCGTAATATGTTATACAAACTTGGTACATCTAAGTAATTTGCGCAAAATATTGCATTTTGCTTGCTTTCGATAGTTTTGCAAATAGAACATTAGTGTAGGCATAGCATTATACACTGTAATATTCAACATACAAGGTGCAGACGTAAAGCGTTTTTTATATGCGACAAACAGTTTTCATCCTTCAGTAAACGTAGGTTGGTAAGCCATTTTGGTAAAAGCGTATGGACGCGCTTGTTCATGCCTCTGGAGCCTGAATCTGAAACGTCTCATTTATGAAAGTCTTGAAAGTTAATGTGGTGAAGGCTTTGTTTAGTAATGTGTTATTACAACAGAATAATTGGGATTGGGAAACATGATGGGAATTATTTGGCTTCAAATTATGCATGGACACATTTTGAACCGTGAACAATTCATGATCTCACTTGCCATGTTGTAGTTTTGTACATCCATCCCCACATTAAACTTTTAAACATATCTCAACATTATGTATTAAACTCTGAAGTTGTTTTTATATTAAGCTAAAATATTAAACAAAGCATCTCTCTCTCCGTAAGTATACAAGACCGATATAGTTATATCGTCAGGTTAAAGTGATTTTATGATAAGTGGGAAACCATCTCTAGGTTTAGGTTATGGACATTCTAATCCAATTTAATTTGCTGTTTCAGTTTCGACTGCTCAGTTTGTTGATTTATATTATCAACCTGGGTTCAGAACAGACTTATTTGACTTTTTTATTAATCGTGTGACATGCACATGGTGGTGGGCGATACGACATCTTAAGGAAACAAAACTCGCAAATTAATTTTGCTTTGTTTGCAATACAAATGAAATGCAAGCAGTAAGTAGGAAAAACAAACAAAGCTGAGCTTAGATTGAACAAAGATTTGTGTGCATAATGTTATCATCAAGCCAATAAAACCTGACCTTTCCCTGTAGGTGTGCTTCGCACTCAATGTACAACTTACTTCTGGATAAGGTTACATGGGTCATATTATCATATTATGAATTATAATCATAACATGGATTATAATCGATTGCTGCTGTCGGTCATAGGATACTGAATATTTGTGTGATCTTGAGATGGCCATACTATCTATACTTACTTCAAAGGCTCACGTGGTTTAAGTAAATTCTAATGCAATTTTCCCAAAATACAACATCTGACAAGACATGCTCGGAAATATACGGAAACAAGCTTGGCTTGAATGTGCAGAAACTAAATCTGATTTTAAGTACTAACTTTAAAGCACATAATATATGTGCATGGAATACAATGGTTTAATCTAATCTAATACGTTTCTCTGTTGAAAGACATACGCCAAACTGAAATAAAATGCTCATCAGACTTCAGTCACAGAAAGCCGCATCTTGATCTTGTATAAAAAGTGTTTAGTCCTATCTAACATAATAATCTCGGTGCACTCGCTATTTACACCCGCCGTCATTAACTTTAGTATGGGGCGGAATATAAATAGCCATTGCACAGATATATGTACATAATGCATATCTCCGTGTAAATATTATTGCAAAGAATTTAGCGGCCACAGTTTGCGGCTGCTTGATTTTTGAGCTCATATTTACTAGCGAATATTGTCAAACTGATAGCAACTAACCCAAAGCCGAGAAACCCATGAAGAACCGAGAAGAGAAAACTTAGCCATTGCGTCAATTAAGGGAGCCATTGAACTGAATTGTATGCAATTGCCAACTTTGACTAACAAATTATTGCTATCATAGTTTTTGCTTTCACCATATCTGTTCAGTTCGTATGTATAAATTTTTTCATTTACGCAAATGACAAGTACTAAGTACGTTAAGAATACCAGAAATATCAACATTTGTGTAGTTCTCAACTACTTCGTTGTAATTTGTTTACTTCACCGAAATTCTTGCCCATAAACATGTATTTGGCAAACGGAACTGTACTACGAACATGTTGTGACTGTGACATTTTTTCGTAAATAAGAAATGAGTTTTAACGCGTTAATACTGCTGTCATATCGATACACTACATCTTTACACCATAACTGCTTTTTAAAGACTTTTCCACATGTACATGTTTATGCCAATTTCCTTCCGGAAAAGAAGCAAACCAACCAAGTGATTTCACTTCAGAGAAAACATTACTTATGAAGATGTGCATAAAATATATATTTATGTACATACGTATGAATATTAACTGTACATACCGAAAAGAACGATCTCATAAGACGCTATACACTGGCATAACATGTACGTCTTTTCCTCAAGGCTAACTATCTATCAATAGCCTCTTCATATTCTAGTTCAGTCTTCAGTCCATATTTCACAACAGTAGTGGAAGGTCAAGTGACTATATCGTATATTGCGAAATTCAGCCCTGATTGACAATCATTTCTCCTTTCCTGTGCCTGTATTTGGAATTTGGACAGCCGTAAGTTCTGCTTTC
>JAHZNG010003870.1:0-10217 GCA_027744375.1 Orchesellides sinensis | reverse complement strand
GCTGATGAATTTAAAAATCTTTGAATGTCCATGTCACATTGGAAATCATAACCCTGCATAATAATCTATGGTGAAATGGACATAAAATTAATAATTACCAGTAAAACTAGAATTTTGGTTTAACTCTGGAATAAATAAATTCTTCAAATACAAAAATTCTCCTCAGTCGCTCTACTTAACAACTTTATTACCCTTATAATTACTGTATATGTATGTACATCGTTTACAAAAGTTCTATCTCTACAATTTGGTATAATACAATATTATTATACAGAGTAATACATACATGTGAGAGTAAAACTAATTAATATTCATATTTTTGTAAGAACAGGCTCTTATATAGGTTAAAGCTACAAAAACCAAAATCACTCTCGCTCTCTCAACCATATCCAAACTTTCATACTTTATCCAGTATACATATTGTATCCATGTATAAGATTCCAAATGAACCAATTTGAATAAATTGTATGGTATATAAATAAATAACTGCGTCGCAAAAATTTATATAGTATTTTTTTAAACAAAAGTTACCCAGCCAATCCGTTAACAATAAAACAAGAGGATATACATACAAAGTACAATACTATTTTAAAATCCCTGATTGTATCGTATTTTGTAGAATCCCATCAAAACCACAAAAACAAATCAGCATGCAAGCACACGATCTCACTAACATATATGGCTTAAAGGCTTTAAAGCTTAAAAAATACACATGATAGGATTCTTTTGTTTTTTTTATTTCTTCCAGGAAAATCAGTAGAAAATACCCTCTTCTTTGTTTGCTTGTTAGCATATGGGATGGTTGATGATAACATGGAATAAATTCCTTGAATGGTTCTTACAACGAAAAAAAGCAAACAAAGGATTGTATCCTTTTTTCGTGCTGTGATGGGGCTGGACGGATTTCGGATGATAGTGGTCGTGGTTTGATAAGGGGCACTCAAGTGTAAAATTACGCACACTCATAAAACTTTCTCTGACAGAGGCATATGGGACATGGTTGTAGTAATGCTTGGTTGTGAGAAGTAATATATGGTGTGAGTGTGTGTGCGATAAGAAAGGAATTAGCATAATTGCTAACATTTCACTTTCACTTTTTTCTTCAAATTCTATTAATATAAATAGAGCGTGTTGTTTTTAACGGGAGCAGAACACATAAATACAAATACGTTTTTTATTTATATGTAAATTCAAGAAAAAACGGTGTAAAGTGTGTGTTTTTTTGTTTTCCACATTCCTTTTCATTATTTGCAAGCATTCGTGTAAATACGGACAGACTTTTTAAAGTGAATAACACCTTAATGTAAATATACCCACAAGACAAACAACTCATATACAGTAAACATACATTATAAATCATATATGAATATATTATGTAATATGAAGACATTCATATTGAGCCGAAAAGAGAAAAAGAAAAGAGCAAAAAAGGAAAAAATAAACGGAGAAGAGTAAAAAGTCATCATCGAGCACAGCCAAGACGGCGACCACAGGAATATTGAATGGCTTCTATACTATCAGCTGCAACCGCATCTCCAGGGACCAAGTCTCCAAAGCCTATCGTGCTCAGACTGTGAAAGAAAAATAAATAAATTTATTTCAAACAAAAGTAAATAGTAATAAACAATGGGAGAGAGAGTGAGACAGACAAAGAACAAAGTCGGTAGAGGAAGACGAAAAAATACAATGAAATAACATTCTCATAAAATGATTACGTTTTCCTTTCCAACTGTCAACCACAAAGACAAGGAGGCTCTCTCATCCTTTTTTTTCTCCTTTTGTTTTCATAAGGGTTATTTAAACAAGGTATGTTCTGTGGTATATGATTGTATGAATGTATATTAGAATCAAATCTTTATTTTAAAGCTAGAACACTGAGAGAGTGAGATATATACAGTGAAAGGAAAGCACAAACCCCAAAAGTAAACCGAAAAAGCTAGACTTTGTGTTTGTGCGTGAGTGAATGAGGAGTAGTAGGAGGAGGAGAAGAAGAGGAGGAAAAAGGATGATCAAGGAAGAAGAACAAGTGTTTGAAGAGTAAAATTTAGGAATAGTAGTATAGTGTAGGTATAGTAGGTAGCGAGAGATGGATGAAATGCTTGGTGATGGCAATGTATGAAGAGAGAAAGTTATCTTTTTTTATCCCTTTCCTCACACAGGGCAATATAGCAACTAATAAATCTAATATAAAATCCCAAGCAGCACACCGCCCTGTCACCATTTGTTTCATTTTGTAGCGAGCAGACAGAAACTGATAACAATTTTTTTGGGTATGCAGACGCGTATAAAACAGTAGATGTTTTTGTGGTGCGGGGCAAGTATATATTCAGTGGTTATAAAAAAGAAGTTGGACAGAAGAGGAGAGCAACATTCATTTCTCCTTCAAGTCACTCTCTCCCTGGAATAATATTTAAACGTGTGTTATATATACAAAATAGAAAAAAAAACTTTGTAGTATCTGTGTATTCCACTTTTTAGACTGGGCATAACTTGTATGATACGTTCTAGTCATTGAATCTCGCATATTACATCGTAAATCTTCATAGAATGTCAAATCTCTTTGGCAAAACTGTATATTTTACTGGGAAAGTGAGGAGAACTAAGGTTTTTATATGATACACATAAAATGTGTATTATTCTTCTGATGGCATTTTTTGTTATATAGTTTACTATATATATGAATGGGTGTTATGCAATGCAAGTCACTTTGCATTGTACACACTGACTGAATAATGCATTTAATCTCTGACACAATCGGTTCACAAAGAATGACTTTCGTCTCTGTGTATGAATGAAATGAAGAGGAAAAAAAGTTTGACATGAGACCAGTTTACTTATACGTAGTAATAATAACAGTAAATAACAAATAATGGGAGTGTAAGCATAAATAATAAAATACATAATATAATAATAACAAAGCCAGTTTTCTCCATCGTCTCTTTCACTTTCTCTCTGGTTGTGCTTAACTGCATAAAAACCAGGAGAGCATAGAAAAGGGAAAGGGATTATTCTGTGCTTGATTGAACAAAACTTGAATGTGAACAATTCCATAATGGACTTTCTCCTCACTTTCACTCTCTCTCTCTCTCTCTCTCTCTTTTGTGTCTTGGGATTTTATTTATCGGCTCACCTATTTCACTTGGCTTAGGCTTTTGCTACCATATTACTATATTTTTATCATCAGCACCATCATTCGCATCCTTTTGTTCATTGTATCATTTCTAATCTACTTAGAGCATCTTTTGGCTTCACCAGGCCAAAGTAGTAAACCTGAGGTCACATTTCACGCAAAAAATTGGCAATCCCTGTGAAAATGCCCTTCTGTCCTTACACTCCCAACTCTAATGTTTTTTACTCTTTCACTAATCTAATATTAAAGAATGGGAACAAAAGACTTGTATGTTCTCTGGAGAAAGCAAATCGATAAATGATTGAACTACCCTCATCCTTTCATCATTCAAAAGATGATCATCTGTTTTTTTTTCTTCATAGAAAGGGAAAGTGGAATACAGGAAGAGGAAGAAACCACGTTGTGTGAACAGAGGTGAAAAAAAAGCCTCATCATAAATTTATTATCATTCTCAGCCCGCCACGCCATTACCTGATGAAGCAGAAGTAAGAGGCATCTAAGACTGTCCAGCCCTCCCACTCAGAAAAGAGTATTCCACCACCCCAAATGTAAGCAACCATGAGAGTCAGACATAATGATATTGGCACTGTGATTTGCTCCTCTTCTTCCTGAGCTGGTTCCTCGATTACTTCCCCATTCTCGTCGATTCTTCTCCTCCTTATAAATGTCCAACTGTACCATTTACAATCAATCAGACGTACATTTGAGTGCTTGTATACTTTTTTTGTACTTATGGAATGATAGGATAGTTTCATTTATCATCTTGAAAAATGACTCTTGTAATGGTACACAAGTTGCAAGATAAAATCCTGTCTTATCATTTTTTATACGAAAGAATAACTTGTTTCGTTTGTCCATAGCAAATTGATTTCTTTCTTCCGAGTCATTCTCGTGTACTTTTTATTATTTTTTAAAGGAAAAAGCCACGTCAGAACGAGATTAACTTACTTGCATTGGCAACATCTGGAAAATGTCCATTTAAAACCACGGGCTAGAATGTCTCCGATATTTGATAAATACAAAAGAAATAAAGGCATTCCTATTATTCCATATAATATCGTCATCACTTTGCCCCAAGGCGTTCTCGGTGCGTAGTTCCCGTAGCCTGGTGAATAGAATAAAGAAAAAATCATCTCATGAGTGTCTTTTAATCAATCATTACTTAACATAATTCATTCCAGCGATTAGAGATAAGTATAACGCAAGTCAACATCCAATAATAATTCATTTCCCCTCATTAAAATCTACTTTCACCGAGAAATGCGCCATTTAGACTGGTCAATAGAAACCTAAAATGCTTTTATTTCAATTACCCCCAAAGCGTTCACTTTTAAAAGACTCATCCAACAGTAAAAATAGCCAGGTGTAGCTTGTATGCTCCTTTGACTTTTCTTTAGTGCTTCCCTACGAGAAAACTTAAACTGTCAACATTTATTTGTCATTTTGTTAGAACGATCAAAAGCTTGTAATAATATGGCAATCAAGAGAGCACGGAAAGTCACATCCTTCCCGGAAGAGATGCTTTGAGTTATTTTTCTACTATTGGACACTAATAATAACATTTTTATCCAGAGGCTATACAACAACCCTTTTTTTTCGTTAAGTGTAAAGATTCGACTAAAAACAGTTTTTTCCTCCTTATACATGTATTTTTACTTTACTTTTATGTAAAGCAAGAAAGTTTTTAAAACCAAGTATATATTGTCTTTTTGTGTGTATGCATGCATTATATAAAAGTAGCAGTCGCTTTTGTAAGTGAACATCCCATTACCAAGAAAAACCTAAGGGAGTCAGTAAAACTTTGGTAAACTTTTCCTTCCTCTTTCTCCTCCTTTTTTCCAGGAAACATTTAGTTCCACTAGTCAAGTAGCCTTTTTCCATTGAATCTAAAAAACCTGAATTTTATACCTACGCACTAAAACTATATCTAACTACCTTTACGAATATTACCCTCAAGTTTATATCCTACTTCCATTCATGTGTATGAGGGGGATAGGAAATAAAAGGTCTGTGTAGTATGTATATTTAGAAATGAAACAAATTCTGGAAACTTCTTAAACAACAATCATCATTTGGGAAAATACGGGGGTGGCTCAGTTAGAACAACTACGGTGGACTGTGTGTGTTGTATGTCATATTTCCATGTAGCTTTCTCTCTATTCTGCCCTCCTACCAATCAGTAACTTTATTAGGGTATTTTCTCTCCTGAGAAAAATACTCTGTCTCAAACAAAAACTTTCTTTTTTCACCATCAAAAACTTACTATATACTTTTCATTTACAACATGAATGAATGCGATGTGAGTTTCACTTTATATTGAAAGTGAACTATAGTATGGCAGAACAAGAGGGGAAAAAACAGGTGAGAAAATTTTGTGTAACAAACAAGTTGTTAGTCCACTTTTAGAGCTTTTACAACAAGGACTTTTATGTACATTACGGTTTCAACTCACTCAAGAACTAAACCCCATAAAAAACACGTGGAGCCCATCAGCTACTACTCGCACATAAACAAGAAGATATCGGGGAAAGTTTGCAAATCATAGCGAATAAAACATGGTCGTTTCAAAGATTACCGGTCAACTTCAATTTGTACTTTGGGAAAGTAGAAGTTATCAACAAGGGTTAACACACCGACCTCCCCTCATTTCGTTACAAACTAGGTAATTTCCAGGGAAACTTACCGATTGTCGTAATAACCGTGAGTGAGTAAAGGAATGCACCAGAGAAGCTCCACGCCACGTCGGTCCTCTGATCTGTGGAATTTGTGATTTTTTTGGTACGATTTGGCTCGCCTTCGTAGCCATCGCTGATGGCGTTCACGATTTCCAACGTGTAGTTGAAGATGGTCACGTTGGCTAGTCTAAAAAATTCTTCCTGAAAAACATAGTTTTCCAGTTAGTTTTTAAGTGTAACGCAAACAAACAATGACGTGTATATAAAGCGAATAAAATAAGCAAAACAATTGTGCTCAGGCAGCATAAAAGTATCGATATAATGTCAAGCTCGATTTTATAACAATTGACAAGTTTACCTCCTCTAGGGTGTTGGATTTGAGAACGATGCTAAGAAGTTTGTCTGCTGTTTCTTCTCTCAGTCTCCTTACTTCGTCTAGTTTAGGATCTTCCTCGTGACTTTCAATCATCCTTGTTTTTAAAGAAAAAGATAGGAAATACATGCAAATAATAGTTAATACAACAGTTTATGCTATTGTGTAATAGTAACAAAGCATACATGACATGACAAATAACGTGACGTTCTTCAAAACTAACACATAAAAAAATCTCATTGTTGTCCTTGTTAAGTATTTATGCATGTTTTTATTCGCGCATTCATCTGTATTGTTGTATTAATGAGGTTGCATGAGAGAAAGAGAGATTGGACTTACTGAAAGAGGAAAGCTCCACAAATCATGTAGCCCACGACGAGACCACAAACTCCTACATGAGAGAAAGTGAAGGCAACCAGTACCCGGAAAGCATTTTTAATCCTTGGCCAAAGGTTCTTCTCATACTCCAAATCACTCATCTAACAACATGGATTCTTGAGCGACTCCTCTCACACTGGATAAAATATTGTGCTTGCTTGCTGTTGTATGCTTATTTTAGCATTTACTCGTTTGAATTCGTACAACTGGAACTAGTCAAAGTTGTGACCATGAAGATAATACTCAGGAATGGAAATCCAGGTGTTGTTGTAATAATACAGAATATGTATTCCAACGTGGAAACAACAGGTCAGCAGAATAGGATAACCACGTTAGGCTCAATTAGCAATAATACTAAGCATAACTGAACACTTTAATTTGAAGGGTGCCCAAATTTCCAAGGTGATATAATTTGTATCTCGTGGAGTATTATTATTGGAATATAACACAAATGAAATTAACAATCTAAGTAACTATGTATGTATATGTAAGTGAGCATCGGTAAAAACGATTCTATGTATACGTTTATATAAGCTAAAATATCACAATTATAATAAGCCACCTGTAGAACACAGTGGTAATGCAGAATCTAACAAAGTGAAAAGGTAAAATGAACAATATATACACACCCAGACAGAAATTTCTCGGGTTGTGTAATACTCACAAGGCATGAACCACCAGGGGAAATGGAAAGTCAATGAAAAAGTTATACAGAAGACGAACTAACTATTTTTGAAGTAATAAATTACAAAGAGCGGAATTTCAGAGAGTGAACTGAATGACAAACCCCTAAGCCCGTTTGACCACAAGTTGTAAACTATCTTTACACATTTTATTCACTGTGACAGTCTTCTGCTTACTTAACCTACAACAGCTTAAGTCTAAAAGAATTGAACTTAAAAAAGATTTTCAAAGGCATAATTCCAGGAAAATTTGCCTTTTGATCTGGCACAAATGGGTTCTACGAATCACTTAGCAATAAAGCACTCACAGCATACAATTAATTTATCCATTCTATTTCCCACTTCGTAGTATCACCAAAACCGGCACATTTTTACTCGCAACTTTAATTTTCTTAAAAACTATACTCTACCATTCACTCTCATCCACAATCGTACGACGTATTAAGGATGTAGTAACACATCAGTTAATTAATTATTGCTTTGTTGCCCGTTTACAAATTTCCACTTTCATTCTCTCCAGTAGTAGTTGCATTTGTAGTAGTTTTTTACAATTTAGGTATATTTTTTTATTGCGAAAAACAGTACATTGACATTGTTTTATTGTTTGTACATTTTCATTTATCACAGACTGGCTACTCTATAGCTCCGTCCCATTTCCTTATACTCAAGTTGGCTACAAACCTTCACTAATCCTTTGACAGGCATACTTTAAACTCAATGTTAGGCTTTAATTCAAAAGCTCAACTTTCCCTTGTACTAGTTGCGTTGTGTACTTTCATTATATTTATAGGATGTTAAGTATCAATCACCACAATATCTCTTTATACAGTGAATAACCCAATACAAAACTCCTCCAGAATGAGCAGCAGTGGCAGCCACACAATTTGTAAATGGTCATGACCCGACCGACAGTTGGTGTTTGTCCCTTGTTTACTGGTTTACTCGTTACTTGTGACGATCTGATACATCATGAAAATTCACAGACACATTCAATGATCAGAGTTTGGACAAAATAAAAAAGATAAGTCCACAGACGCAAAATTAAGATTCTGTACCAGTGTGCTACAACTACTTACTGGTCCAACTGTAAATAAGAGGCCTAATAATACGGTCTTTATTTTAGCGGTAGGTACTGCACCATATCGTCAACCAGCAGACGCCGTATATTTTGCACGTTGCCTTTTTTAACATGCGAGAGAGAGTGTGTGCCTTACATATTATATTATTGCATTGCGTTTGCAGATTTATATGTTTTTTGCTGATGATGATGACGACAAGAATGAAAGAGACAGTCATATGCAGAAATGGAAGCGACACTTTAAACCAGGAGTAAGTTATCCTCTCTTTCTCGGTCTACCTCCAAGTACAACTTTTCAAAATTCTTTTTAACGTTGCCAAACTATTTACTCCTTCAGAGTATTCCTTTTTTATGTAATAACATGCATCTCAAAGGAATTGTACAAACTTGGCTTATAATCACTTAAGATGTGGTGGTGGTGGTGTTGGTGGAGGAGATGAGAAATATATAAATATATAAAACTTCTCAACTGAACTAAAGAGAAGAACAAAAAAGAGAAACAGTTGAAGAACCGAAAGTATAACAATATCATCACGACAAAGACGACATATTTCCTCTTGAACATGAACACAACAAGTATTTTACAGAAACTCTCTCCTCAGCTTTCAAAGATTTTAAAGTAATAAGGACAGATATATGATACTGCATATATTAACATTTTTTTAGGCGAGGAGATTCAAATTCATTTAAATAAATCCACTTTTTAGGTTGTTGAAGAAAATAACTATTTTTATTATTGCATAATCTGCATACGCAAACAAGCAAAAGGAAATTTGATTTGAGAAAATAATATAAAAAACATGGGATGAAATGAAATAAACTGTTTAACTTTTTATAGATAGCTATACCTAAAATTGGGGTGATTCTACATGATAACAATTAGGTATGTATACCTAGAAAACTTAAAAGATTGCAAATATATAGTATGTACTCCAAATGTATAAGTAATCAACGTGGTTCCACAGTTCAAATCTACGTTCATGTTCGTTTATTATTATTTTTGCAACACGAATGACTGAATAGAAACAGATTCTTGTATACAATAACGTCTCTGTGTTGTCTATATTCACTCAACGTAAATTGTAAACTACACACGCTTTTACACACTCTCCTCATGTTCTTCATTATGCAAGATATATACTTACATATAGAAGTGTCTTTATGATAGTGTGGCTCGAGAAGCTTCGCTTGTTTCGAACATTGAAGTAACTTGTACGTCTGCATTGCCCTGCACTGCAACATGTGTACAACGTATAGTTTTGAATGTCTGTATTTGTAAACATTTATGCAAGTAATATGTTTAAAAGTGTATAATGCTTCTTTACCATATCGTCATCATGAATTAAGTAATTGTTTTTCCATTTTTATCGCTTCGTTTGTTTGATTTATATGTTCGGATGAAACATGAATGAAAACTCATAATAGCGCATGACATATATCATTCCACAAACTAACAATTTGACAAGGTAGAAAATTTTGATTTTCAACAAATACTCCGCTCATGATAATGATGATAATGTTGATCAAGATGTAAATCCAAGGTGGTAGAATGTGTCAAGCAGAAATGAATAATTGCGAAAATATGTGATTTCGTTTTTTGTGTAAACGTACAACCAAGCTTTTAAAAGAGGAGGTGTTTAAAAGTCTGGCATATATAACCAGAGCCACTCAACCATTTCTAAATTACATCAAAACGAGTAAAATGGGACATGAATGCTAAAAGCCCATTCAGTTTATTTTAAAAATATGGAATTTATACGGGAGAAAGAAAAAACGAGTTTTTATAGATATTGAGCATGTTTACATGACCGTTGTCATAATTTTTTCTTCTACTTCTACTATGAATCGGATTGGGGCTTAATGTGCAATCAGTTTGTGTAGCTGAGCATTTGATTGGGTT
>JAHZNG010003869.1:0-11000 GCA_027744375.1 Orchesellides sinensis | reverse complement strand
GACCAGAAAAAAGCTACCTTCATTCCTTTATCCACATTTTAGTGTGGTTTGAAAAAGTTCTGACGTGGTTTGCATCAGGAAACATCATTAACACTGCAGTATCATAATAAAAGAAACAAGGCTTTTCCACGAAATCGCATTTTAACACTAACGATGATGATGATCCACCATAAAAAAGGTTTTTTCTAGAGGAGAATATCAATGCATAGTACATATGTGCATGAACGAGGTGCATTGTTTGTTTGAAATTTGAAACTGAAATAATAATACATTTACGGAGGAGGATTAGGATATTTGAAGATGGGTAGCATTGCAGTAGAAGAGATCACGGACAATCAGTCCTTTATACAACATGCAAAGGTATTTACTCGGGAATTGAGAATATCTTCATGATTTTATTTTCAAAATGCAGTATAAAACGTTGTAAAAGTTTCATATGCACTTATTACATATATTTACTTAAATTTTTACCAGCAAACCTATCATACAACAGGAGAGAAGACAAACGCAAACGGTATGTTGGTGATAATCAAGTAACCCACCCCTCACATACATACGTTCGTTTTACATAAAGTTATATACTTATCTGTCAGTGTGATATGTGTGACGGTGGGTAAGCAAAGGCAGGATGAACAAAGCAACGTCTGAGAAAAGTTGTATGAAAAAATGCCAGTCATAAGGGAATGTAATCACCTCCGGCGGTTTTTCAGAGCTGTGAGAGTTTTTTTCGAAATACTGCCCATACAATGGATAATATATCCTTTCACAGGGAAAAACTGGTACTACATATTAACTACATTAGTATTACTTACATCAGCATACAAAAGTATACGAAACAAACTTAACCAAAGCGATCATCCATCCATCCGTCTTCAGGTCATTCCCATTTCCTTTAACATCACAGGTGATGGTAATGGTGAAACACAATGCTTTTTTATTTGCTGTGTAAAAGTGCAGGTAATTTCTCCGTCCTATACCTTTCTTTTGGTGTACGCAATGCAATGGAGGGTTGACTTTGTGGGGCTATGAAAAAAGTACCCTTACTTACCTTACCTCACTCTGAATTCGATTCTACTTGAAAGATTTTTTAAGCACATAGCAACTTGTTCATCATGATCATCATCATTCCTCTATCACCATCCTATTTCATGCATATCTGCAGGAGCAGAAGCAGCAGGTAGGATTTTCACAGGGAATTTGATAATAAAAGAGATGTGGTGGTGGTGCGTGGTAAAGAAGCTTCCACCGAGTTGCGCTTGTAATCATCTTGTGATCATAAAAATAACGCATCAAATCAACCTTTCTAGGGACAAGCTTAGCTCTTATAATGTGGCTAAATAACTTTGAGATTCCTTTTGCTTTCTTGACTCTTAAAATAAAAAAAGCAGCAGATTTAGAGACCCTGAACTGACCACGGTATGGGTTTGGCTGGGGCTGGAATGCTTTTCATGAGTTATTTTTAATACATTTTCACGATCATTTTTCTTCTTCTTCTCCCTTTTATAATCCATCTAAATGTGTATATTCGTGTTCCAGCATTAAAAATCGACTACTACCTGTTGTGTTTTCATGTCACGGTGGTGTGTAACAAAGGTAGTATATTTTGTTCATAAGAGAAGAAGCCCAGCAACAGAAGCATCATCCCTTGTAAAAAGTGTAAACCCGTCATCATCAAATCAGACATCATCTTGTTTAATTATATATCTTTTGCTGTTGTGTGTGTGGAAGTCTTTTTCGTTGTTGTCTCTCCCCTCTGGCAGCCCATCATTTTATAACGATGCACCCCAAAAAATTATTCTTTTTTTTTACTTGGAGTAAATAAGCAAGTGTCGAGTTATCTTAAGTCTGTATTACCTCGCGACGCGGGAATTACTGTGTTCTCTAGATAAGTATCTAATTCAAAGTAGTATCTAATTCAAAGAACTTAGTAATCAAAATTTTAAAATACTACTCCAATTTGAGTACAAATTAATTTGAAATTCTCCCTATGTCGGTTCATATTATATGTATAAAAAAATTGAAACCTCTTTTCCTCAACCAAATTCCGATAATGTCGCTCTTTTGTGCTCGAATTCATAACGTTCATTTTGTACTGGCTTGTTGCATGATTGGTTTTTTGAAGTTTGATCAGCCGCTTTTAATGTTTGCTTTCATGATCTTTTTTCTTTTCTTTTTTCTTCGTCTGCTTCTTCAAAGCAAGGTATATTGTTAAGTAGGCAATGAGATCATCAGCATCTTCATCATCATCATAATCGAAGTATGAGCATGCATTTTTCATATTAAACTGTATTGATATAAAAATCATGCAAGCACGGTGGTGTAACGCCTCTTCTCATGACGTGCCATGACCGTCTCCCCACTCTCCTTGCTTGTTCATTTTATTTGGAAGAGAGCGAAAAAAGAATTCACGCAATAATAAGTATGCTCATGAAGTTTTTAATAATAAAAAGTAAGTCGATAAACCTCAAAGGATTTGCATCCATCTGAGGATACCTTTTAGCCATTCGATTATTACATGTAAAAATCTATAAACAGATGTAATGTGCAATGCGTCTGGCTAATAAGTATTTGTGAAAGGGAGAAATGAGTAATGATTGGATATTTTTATGAGGATATGATAATTCCATCAACGAAGGGAATGGTTAGGATTGCATGTGGTATTTCAGCTGAAACCAGATTTTTCAGTTTATACTCAAACCTCCCTATTGAGTAAAAATACTCACAGTTTAAGAAATCCTTCATTTTCTTGCTCGATATGAAGATAAGTAGCTAGTGTGTATTGATGATTCATGAGAGAAAAACACAATAAAGGAATGCTTTGTCTTTTGGGTAAACTATTTGTGGAGACAGTTTATTCTACTTCTTTTGTTCTACGCATTGACTTCTTGTGTGTTAAGTCTTTGTGTGTAGAATTGGGGTTACAGACTGGACACTGGTGAAAATTCCCAGAAAGTTTTAAGAAAGAAAAACAAATACTTCTCTTGAGTTTATTTGAAAAACAATCGTTTCAGAAAAGTTAACACCAGCTTGTCGGCTCCAGTCTAGATACACAATGCTTTCATTCAATGACACTATAATGAATAGAAATTAAGTTGAAAAAAACCTATGGATTATGATTACCCTGACTTGGTCACTATCATATTTAAACGCGCTGACCAGTTGTTTAAAACTTTTGTTTCTAGCTCGAACAGCCCAAAAATATTCTATTAAAAGCATATTTCGCGGATACTTAACATGAAAGCTCACATACAACTATTGGACTATTGATACTAAAAGTCCATTTCATTGGAGCCCATAGACTGCCATGTCATTTTTACTGCTTCTGATAATCCTTACTTGTTTCATTTTCATATCGTAGTATCATTATTGCTGTTTCGTATAATAATCATTCAGATCCATAGGAGTTTAATAGTAACGATAAACAACAGAAGCAGCAGAAGCATGGCAAACTAAGCAACCAACTCGACAACTTTTCACGCCAGACTCTCACATGTCAGAAAATGACCTCGAGCATCATCTCGTCTCATTTAAAAACTTTTTATATTTGCAAACTCAACATATTCGGGATGGACGGAACAACAAGTGTCTCCCTGACAGATAATAGCAAAAATATACAACTTACATTCTGCCATTACATTATGCATTCATGTTTAGGACATTTTAAACTAGTTTACCATCATGCAAATATAGTAGAAGCTTAGAGAGTAAGTGTAGAACATTTGGTGGGTAGAAGTTGTCAGCATAAACAAAAGATGAGGGTCTCCAGAATATCATTACAATGAAACAATTGGTAGATGAAGACAGATAATGTTACCACTAACTTTTGTGCTATTCAACAAGCAATAGACACATGAAAAAATGTAATTTGAGCCTTTCAAAAACAACAAAGAAGTATGGTGATGATGACGTTTCAATGCAGATCAAAGTCCGTATTTATTGAAAGCATGAAATACAACTTTAAAAATAAATCAGTTTGTTTTAGATTAGAAGCTCCAAGAAGGCCAGGATTTGTTTCGAGATTCATCATTATCGTTATGCCGTTGATGCAACACATCTGTATCATTATATCGTGGAGCAAAGTCGTCAAGAAATGTGTAAATGGATTCCAAATTTATTTATGTAATAATCATATACAAGTAAGAGGGAATAATGTGTTTACGCAAAAGATTTCTCCAGTGTCTCAAGTGTGAGGCAAAAAGATAAACCTTGGCTTGTTTCGAAGTGAAGGAAAAGTGCTAATGATATGCTTATATATTGCTCAAGCAGCAGTCAGACGAACAACTTAGTAAGTAATAATAATAATAACGTAAGCAAATGATAATAAAGTTTAAGGAATTAGACAAACATGAAGAGAATGAACAAGAAAAGTCAAAAGTAAGTAGGTATATAATGTTAATGGATGATGAACAAATACTTTTTACTTGGATGTACCATCATTTTCATTTTACTTTTGAACTTTATGCACAGAATGTATGTTTAAAGATACAATATAATCTTAATGAAATATAGGGCTATTTAGGGGTTATAAGGATTATGTATGTGACTGTCGACTGTTGTTGAGTTGACAAGTTGACTCCACATGAGAGTCGTCTCATATATCACCTTTTTTCTTTAGTTGTTGCTGCATTCTTGTGATCTACCTTTTTTTCGTTTGTGTATTTTTTATAAACGCTTCAATGGCCCTTTAGTTATCGCCAAGCCCATGAAGACATTATGACTGGGTGGAGTAAGTACATAAGTGATACATACCTTAAGTAATGTATAAAATTTGAAAATCAAGATCCTTTTTTTATTTTTTGACGAGCACACGCAGCAAGCAATGTGATAGATGCAATATGAGTCACAAAAATTACAATTCTTACATGGGGTAATAACAATATTTACAATGTACATACTGCAAGTTAGCTTTTCAATAAGAACGAACAGGTTTTCTACACATTTTTTTACCTTCCAAAAAAGTATCGATCTTGGTGTTCTCTCCTTTGAACACTGAGATAAGTTTTTAACAGCACCATTTAAAGAGTCAGAGAGCCACTTATCAGTCAGGTGGAAAACTACTGTCAGTGAAATATTGCAATGGGAATAATGCATACGTTATGTAGGAAAGGAAGATGGAAGATCATTGTAAAATGAAGAAGAAAAAGACGAAGATGGTGATGATGAGAGACTTTTGTGCTTTACTAGCTGATGCTGATTGCTACTCAACTTCCCTTTTGCTTGTTGCTATCTCCTCATCATAAATCCATTTCAGTTGTCGTGTCACACCGGTTTTTTATGGGTCCACATGTATGAAGATTGCTCCAAGCCTAAAATCGTATCTAATTTCTAAACTCAGATTTAAATATACATCTAATGCCACGTAATAATTACCTAAAGG
The DNA here is from genome assembly GCA_027744375.1 of Orchesellides sinensis. Taxonomy (NCBI): domain Eukaryota; kingdom Metazoa; phylum Arthropoda; class Collembola; order Entomobryomorpha; family Orchesellidae; genus Orchesellides; species Orchesellides sinensis. The sequence continues at coordinate 5,623 of JAHZNG010003869.1, read as the reverse complement.
ACATATTAGGATTTCCTGTAACAAAGATCACGAGTTTTCATCATCATCAAGATTCAACGAGACACACTCATCTTGTGATACGAGCCGGACAAGATGACCAGGTTATAAATGAGGAGTAAGAAAGTAAAAGTAGAAATTACCTGAAAAGCTGAAGTATACATTAATGAGCATACTCATAGATTATGATAGGTGTTATGAAGATGAATGACGTTTTAAAATGCAAAAGTTATTGCATTACATAAGCATCAAGAAAATAAGAAGACTAGTTAAATTAAAGGCTTACTCAAGTAGTCATCTTGATGTTTGCTATAGTCCTAATATGCATAAATAATGTAATACATAACATGTAACCAGACTACCTTTACCCAAGTAATTTTGTTAATTAATACAGGTTACTCCACACCCCGTGCCCATAATGTGATCCAGTCCACTTAAGAGCTTTTGTTCCATCCAACTCAACAAATGTTTGACACAATCTTAATAATAAGATACTTAAACGTGTATGCCCATAAAAGTAAGTGAAGTGTGGATGGAATCGTATTGTTGTGAATAGTCTGTGAAGATGAGATAGCTCCATCATATAATCATCGCGTTGTTGTCGCTATTAGCGTTGTCACTGGTCTTCATCATCTTCAAGCAGTATAGCAGCTGCCGAACCTTCTTCATTTCTTGTAGAAACTACCAAGCATGCAAAATTGATACGAATCTTTGCAATAAATTTGATGCTACAGCTACAACAGCATTTATTACTTAACATAGTAGGGTTTAGTGAATACTTTACACACAATCTTACAAGAGCGAGTTTGAAGCTACATATTTCTTGTGCTATCCACATCATACCAGTTTGCATGAATGCTTATGTCTGTAATTGTAAGTAGCGTAGCCATGCACGAGTGAAGATGCAATTAAGATGCTTTAGTCGTGTGCTGTACCTATTCTGTCTTCATTCTTCGTATTCCATTTATGACTAAAAAAGGTGACAGTGAATCATCCTCAGGATCACCACTTAAGGTCAGTCATTTCAAGAATTCATTTTTAAATAGTAACAAAGTGATTCCCTAAGTATTCAAGATAAATCCAAGTATTTCAGGTAGAGTATTGAGTATTAACGCAAGTCATAAAATAAATGACCGAATTTATGTACACGAACAGGATATGTGCACTCTAATCTTTTATTATATGCGTACTGCCTACTAATTCTTCCGGCCTTGTTTTTCTCCGCGTGGTTCTGATATAAAAAATGAGTGAGTAACGCGAGAAGATGACGTATTCTGATGTTTACATTTCCATATAACGACGTCTGTAGAGATATGTTATGACTTTGCACTTAGCATCTACTGCTGAAATACAGTTATTCAGCTCCATAAAACCTATGCAGTATGTGACGCGATAAAATCCATGAAATTTATGCCGAATCTGCGTGTGACGAGCATGAACACAATATGACAGTTAGTTTTGCTTGTATTTGACTAGAGTCAGTGAGCAATGTAACACTCATTGATGAGCAATTGAAATGCAAAAAAATGTGGAAATAGCAGCAATGCTAATGTCCATGCAAAAATAAAATAAATTAGTGATTACCAAGAAGATGGTAAAAGCGTAAGTACAAATACGCTTTAACTCAAATACATTCCCTACGCATGCATAATTAACGCTTAAAAGAGCGATTAGGTCACTGATCTTAAATGCTCCTTTTGGCTGCTGCTGAATGAATACGCGCAGCAACCTGCAGCTTCCATACCAGAAGAAGAGTATAATGAATGGCCATGTGTTTATCTGTATTTATTATCATTTCTCTCCCTTTTCGCTTGAACACGCCATCAACCTGGAAAGATAAATACACAAATTTTCACTTAACAGCAGGATAAAAAGTTTATACTTGTTATGTGAATGGCGTCTGAAGTTTGTCACATACTAAAAGCTCCATAGAAAAGGAAATCGTGTTCCACATAATAATCCCTCTCAAAATTATAAACCAAATCTGAAATACGCAAGTCATTATCAAACGGGGTTGTGTTTTGTGGGATGGGTCGCGATGATTAAGTAATGTGCTTTAAATGATTCCATCAACTTTCTACTGGCTAATGTGTACAACTAATAACTACTGCTTTTGTGCCAATGATACTAAGCAATAGTAGACTTGTTGTTGTGTAAAATATTTACACGTGTTTATTCAAGAATACTGAATTTACATCCCCATCGTCATCCGTATCTTTGAAAGACTTATCACTTTCCGTATATCCAGGCAAAGGCGAGGAAGACAATCTTCCTTGTGGACTTTTCTTTTTCAGCTCTACCTTGATTCCCTCGCACAACTCTCCAAATCTGATTGTGTTAATGTTTACATTCAATCTTTTCAAGACAAACCAATCTGCATAGCTCATCTCTCGCAAGCAGTAGTTCAGAGCGTCCCTATAGTTCGGATCTGTTCTTCGGCGGATGAGAAGGTTGCGAATTCCAGGGAGAAGCACTACAACAATTCGGTAGATGATTGCCAAGAGACCTATGCAACCCAGGATGATGAACCAGAACCTAAAAAAGAGCGATAATAAAATTATGAGATGAGTAAGACAATGTTTGTTTAGGGAACTTGCTACTCCACATAGCTATAGCTTCATTTCATGCTGGGTAGGACAAACTACTAGAGCATGTATCACATCACACACATGAAGCCTAAGCCACTCATCATTTTTATGCAAGCCTTTGCTTTTGGCTTTTAAAACTCATTCTATGGAAGGTTATATCTCGGTAAAGTCTTCAAGCTGGCAAAGCAACTTCTGTAACACATAAATCTTCAAAAAACTTGGCTACCGGCTAATTAGCTTTTTGAAATGACTGAGCGACTCTGGTTCTCTAGCTTATACAGAGTGTCTTGCATATTATTCGCATATTATTGAAATAAGAAGCTTGCGCATTATTGTATAAAGTCGGCTTTGTGAATTTACATAACATTTTAAAAGCTCATACTACTGGAATAAACGCTACCAGTTTATTTTTTTTCTTCTTGTTCTTATGAAACATAACGCTTTGTGTACAACCGACAAAAGAAAATTGAAACAAGTGAGTTGGTTGCTTGAAACAAGGCAGGGGAAAAGTTGTTGTTGTTACAACTCAATCTATTTTTGTCCAAGTTTTTGCTTTGTTTCTTCTCAATTTCCAGTAGTCTTATTACGTTCAAATGAAGACATGTGGAGACAACAACACCACGAGGACTTGTCTCAAACTTGCCATGCATGTTTGACTAATCCCCTCTTGTCTGCATTAGTGCGTAAAACTAGCTTAGCTTCTCCTTTCTCTCTCTCTCTTGCTGCCACTTCATGCTACATGCCTTGCTCATCTGGATTTTAAATGGAAACCAGATCACATAATATTCATTCTTTTCTCAAGAACCCAAACGGAGTGAGAGATAGTAGATATGTAATGTAGGTAAATAGAAACAAAAGCCATACAACCAACTCTTTCCCTGCGTGTCTCCAGCAAATAGACATAAGATGAAGCCAAAAACTTTGCCCTGCATTACAAACATTGCACGCAACAACACTTGACAGGAGATCTACGTGTTTTTCATCTTTCTCACTTCTTAACATTTCCTAGTTTTTGTTGGTGTGTTTTTTGTGTACTGGAGATGAACTGCATATATACTATGATCCTTTTTGCTTTGTACCTTCTCTAAAGTAAACAAAGGCACGGCAATAATATTGTATTTCGAAGAGTATATTGGATCATCAGTCATGTTGATTTTAAACTTTTGAATCGTCAACCATTTAATAGGGATATGTTTTTTCAATTCTATGTACTTCCAGCTCTTGTCAACAAAGCTCTCAAATTCACATGACATATAACGAGAATATGCTTACATGTGGAATTTTTTGTATGTACATGGTCTGAAAAAAACAACGGAATTTTTTTATACTTCGTGTAATATAGCGCAGAAAAAAACACAACAAAGGAAAAAAAGCTGAGTTTTCCCTTTACTTTTTACGGCTTTGTTTTTCTCTCTCTTAATTAATTTACGAATTAAAGTTCAACGCTTCCTTTTTTTACCGAGATTTCCATTAGACAATTAAATTTTATCCTGGTGAAGCAGAAAGAATGTTAAGCATTTAAGTGCATTTTTGTGCAAACAAAGCAATTTCAAGCATGTTGATTACTTCAAGTCTAAATTTAGAAAATGATAATTGAAGTAATGAGGAGTTTACCATAAGAAAACATAAATCTTCTCGTTGATGATGTTGATTGCAAGAATGCACAAAATGTCATATCTGTTGAAAATTAAAGGAATCATAAATATACCTCTTAATCAATGTCAGTAGTGTACAAGATTTTGAAATGTCAATATTATACCGGATCAGGCCACCAGAAGGACCGTATTTGTGAAAGTCGCATTTGGAAACTTTTGGGAACACCCTATCCATTGGACTAATGAGACCTTCACTATTCTCAAGTTTAGACCAACTGACAACTTCCGCTCCATAACTTGAAAAGTCTCCAGAACCGAGGAATCGATCAGTGAAGTAAAAGTTGAAGAGTAGCATTGCAAGATTGAACCATTCACATACAACGTAGCTATATGCATAAAATCTATTGTATCGCATCGTGCCAACAAAGTAGATTGCAGCTTTGCTAATAGTCTTTTTCTTCAGGTCGGGATCAGAGTTATCCTTTAGAGATCTGCTCTGTAAAATGTAAGACATACATTGTACAAATACTAAAAGTTATAATCACTTGATAAAGACGAGATTTTTCTGCCTCGTAATTTCCTTATCGGACATTTTATGACTTGTTACGAAAGTGCATATACCTATCGTATTTTATAACTTTGAACATTAAAATTTCATCTCATCATCATACAGACGTAATATAATTGAATTTGTAACTTTCTAAATGCTAAACAGTGGGGATGTATGAATTTTATTAAAAAGTTAACTACATCTTTCTGCTTAATCAGCCAAGTTTACTTAAGTATGTCTGTTAGACACAGTCTGCAGATTTTTATCGCACGTAGTATGTGCATGTTTCATTTGCAGTGAAATCTATCATTAAAACGTCTTCATGCATATTTATTATACATACGTATATCTCCATTTGCTGCACTGAATATCATTGCATAACCTCAAAAAGTAATTAACACTTACTTTAAGATTTACACTGCTTGCAACCTCCAAATCGCAGAAGGCCTTAATCTTCTCCTTTTCCAATGCCTTCCAAATCATGTGAGGAACGAGGAAAGTTATACCTTGGAAAAAGAGAGCGATGGGCACCCATTGGTACCATGTATGGAAATGCTGTTTAGAATCGTCTTCATCATTAAATTCATATGTCCCAACCCCTGGATGTGCAATATCAATCCCAACTGACAGGTTATATCTGGAAAGAATACGTTGACACATTGATGAACCCTAAGATATTTTTCTTCTTGTAGCAGGAAGGCAACAAGATATATAGTATGATCTTTGATCGCTTTTTTTGCATAAAATCTTACAAATCAGGGACGGTATACGTTCCCATGATAAAGCAGTACTGATTGAGTGCATCTGGTCTGATGTCTTCTTTTGGTGGTACGATGCAATCTATATGCTTTCCTGTGAAAAATATTTTAATGGTTTAATCTTGCTATATCTTT
>JAHZNG010003868.1:0-10674 GCA_027744375.1 Orchesellides sinensis | reverse complement strand
CTATATTGAGTTTTCAGCAAGTGTGCTACAATGAAAGAAGGCTAACATATCACCAACAACAACCCGCGTGTAAATAGTACGTTTTTTAATTTAGTATTCTTCCTTCATCCTTTGAAACAAAATTGGATCATTTTACTTTTACTTCTGTATACGATAATAGTATATAAAATACATTCACAAATCTGACGGGCATAAAAAATCTTAAATTGTTTGGAATGAAACTCCCCAACATAATAAAACTATATGCATACGACGCAATTGGTTTTTTCGGTAGTTGTTGTAACAGTACCAAAGTTTTTGTTTCAATTCTTTTTTACAAACTTACATTTCAAGAATTAAGCACATTTCCCCGTGAATCAAGTGTTCCAAATCAATAAACAATGAAAAAGATAAACAAACCATGCGTGAAGCTCAAAGTTGGCTAAATAATTCACGTGCTCTAAAATATGCACAAAAAACGGAGCGCGGTTCGAAACATTCTACATGTACTCAAATGTTCAGATAGAAAAAGAACGGAATTTACGATACATGATAAAAAAGAAAGCAGTTATTGCCAGTTTTTTTTATGTCACCAGGCATAATATAATAAAGTACAATAAATTAGTTCGTTTTTGAGACTCCTGTCGTTAGAGGAGACACTCAAGCATAACATTTTATATGTTCAGATTTAGGTGAACCCTAAAAAACAGATCAAGGGCAAAAGCATGTGGTTCACAACTTGATCATGCTTTTTTACAAAGATTTATTACAAGTAGACAATACACTTTCAATTGCTCCGTTTCTGTCATCTAAATTTTCCAATTTACATTTAAAATATATTTGATAGCGTGTTTCAGAGGGGAACAAGATCTTTTAATAAATGACATCGTTTCAATGACAAAAAGGAAATCTAAATTAGAAATTATATCAAGGCTATTCTTTACACTTCAAGAGAATATTGATGTTGTGTAAGGTTGAGATTTGAAATCTCATACTTTTAACTATAGAAATGTGAGTTGAAGTATAGATTCGGAACAAAAAAGCTCGTTACACTTGAGTAATACTTACCGCCCAATTTCTTCCAAGACGTCGTATGACGTACGGAAGTTATCAAGTCGGATGGAAACATCTCGATAAGGAAATGACGGCTGACAATCTGAAATGTTCAAGAAAAACAAGCAAAAATGAGTAAAAGGATTAGCTACTCTACTTTCTTATTTTTAAAACAAACTTGACATTGACATTTTATATAGAGACAGTTGTTCATCCCGTCTTGGAAACAAATTTTATTAGATCAATTCATGTATGTATGTAGGCAGTAAGCATTAACTTTTACCAATAAATTTACACACAAAAGACATCGTCGTACATTTCCCGACATTACTGAGCTACGATTTTTAAAGTGATCTACATGCAAACGAAGAAATTGCGGTGGTCCCGTCTCGGTTAATTTTATGACATGAAATCTAATACTTGGATCATGCCAAAATCAGAAATTACAAATTCCCAACCGTCTTCTACTTTATTATCTCCGTTTCATTCATCAAAGACAATAGACTGGATCTTGCTGGATGTCTAACAAAGGATGTATGTATGTATGTCTGCTTTACAATAAATGTTTTCTTATTTCCCAACAAAACCATGTGTTGATGTCAGTCAATCAAATCGTAAAAGTGGTTATATGCCAAAAACGTATTGATGTCCTTCGGGTGAAAGTCAAACTAATTCGTTGGATCACTTGTTTGCAACAATTTTTCATACATTCCTGCCAAAATTTCGAGTATTGACTATTTCGTTTTCAATCGACAATGGAAACGTAGGGAATGCTAGGAATTCTGACTGCTAACATCTATCCTCTTTAGGTTACTCATCACCTAATAATAACGCACACATTCGACATATTTCCACAAACAAAATCAGCAATGCATTTCTACACCTTTGCAAGTTCATCTTCCAAAAGCGTGACACGATTTTATTACGTGGCAACAGCATGGAATTTAACAATATAACTCTTTAACGCTTCAGCTATAAAAGTTGTGATGCCCGGAAAAAGTATATTAAATTCAGTCATAAAACTTTCGATGAGGAAAAACTGATAGCAGCTCAATTTCTCAAGTACATTGAACGAGATTACCTAACTTTAAGTTTTAAGTCTAAAGGAAAGTAAAACAAGAAACTTAAAGAGACAGAAAAGATATATAATGAGAATTGGAGAGAAAATTTGTAAAAATCCATTTTCGACTGTTGGCTAATCATTTCCCTGCTGAATGCTACCGGCCAAAAAGGAGAGACATCTTATAAGGTGGATTAGATTGGCTACAAGTATGTTCGAAATGGATTAATAACTATGATCTTAAACTGTCGTGCCAAAGCTATAAACTTTTGCTTTACATTCCGTGCAAACATTCTTTTCCTTCCCTCGCTCCACAAAAAAAGAGAGAATGTACGTATATAAGGATGATGAGGTTAACAGTTTTATACTAGCAAATGGAATTAAATTTTTCTGATTTTTAATTATCCTTTTTTTCAAAAACGAAAGGATTTCACTTGTCACGTTGTTAACTTCCCTCTCACATGCAAAAGCGTGAACGTTTCAAAGTATTCAAACCAATTTTCTTGTCTAATCAACTGAGAAAACTCACCTTTACCTCCAGATCATAATAATAAGAGGCTGTAGACTAGCTATGCAAGCTAATAAACAACATAAAGAGGTAATACCATTTAGCGTTTGTCTTTGCAGTTCCCTCATTAGGCAAAGATTAATTGCTTAATGACTGCTGTTGAGCAGTTTTAAGAAGCGTGGCTTAACAAAGGTAGGATAAAATCTACGACACATTCTATTACTTTTTTAAAGTTATGGGAACTAGAACACTTCATTGTTATACATTTGTAAGTTTAAAGTAATATGTTATATCAATATACACGTTAATAAAAACTTATTTGTTTATCTAGTGTGCACATCTGAAAGTAAGTCTGAAATCACACGTTCAGGAAACATGAAGGAGATAACTGTTCTTAAACTAGGCATAATTAATTTTTTTTTAAATAAATACTATAACGAAAGTCAAGTCTAATTGGGAATCACTTTCAGTTTAGTGCATTTCAATATTTATTCATGTCCTGCCTCAATAAGTAGATGAATGGTTATGCAAGAAGTAGTATTTTTGACTATGTACATCGTAACAAAACTGATTTTACTATTACAAGCAAATTTTTTAACGTAACATTTTTTGCAATGTAATATGAATGGTTGCAGGCAAATAAAGTCATCTGATTAATTTCATTGAGCTTGCAAATCGCTACTGATTCAAGATTGACGATTAAAGTCGGCGTCGTCTTTTGTTCGTGTAATTCAAGAAGCGTAGTCACAGTCATGAAATACATGATGACATTACCTACGTTCTTCGTTAAAGTGTTATACGTTTTAACCTATGACAAGGTCAAAGATGTACTGGTAGTACCTCAGATTTCAACCACGCCAAGTTAACTCTCTTTTTTTACAATCTGTATAACTATTAAAATAGCTGTGAATTTGAAGCAAGGATTTGAAATGTACTTTGCGTAATATCTTGATTATCATGAAATGAACGGCGTTTACAGCTTGTCTTGCAAATGCATTTAATAATCATGTCTAGCAGTACAGGAACAGTATATAAGCGATAGGAAACCCTTTTGTGATTTTTGGGCTTGTTTTATGGTGTTCCGATATGAGATAGTAAAAAAATACATGTAAATTATGTAATATCCAAGGCGATACTCATATACCTTTCATTTACTCCCATGCAATATATTCATTTCAGTCACAGAAGTATCGCTTGTGAAAGTCACGACTGTTGACTGATAATATTTTCAGAAGATAATGGGTAATTTTTGCTGTAGATTCCATTTCTGTCGCAGATTCGGCTTGTAAACAACTTGAGGGGAACAAAGACTTGTGTGTGATGGGATAGATCGATGCATAATAATCTAAATCTCGGCAGTGTATCATGCGCACTACACATAGGACTTTTACTATAACAATTACTTTTAACAAAATGACGCCACATGAGGAATCCAACAAATGATAGTTTATTATTATACCGCAATAGTTTCTGTCTTATGTAATGCACCAGCCATTGCCTTTATTTACTATGTGAATTTGTGAGGACGGCTTATCTACTTTAAAAAAGCAGGACTTGATCACACACTTTACTTGTTGACTGATGCTTAATATTATGCAAATTATTGTTGGAAGGTATAATTTATCTTGTTTGAGATTGAGAGACCTTAAGCCAGAAAAAATAATAACAAAGCAAAAGTGATGTGATGAGATAGAACAAAGTCTCATGCTCAACTTGTGCTGCCGTTCATCCCAAAGTTCATGGCTTTCATCAGGACGCAAAAACAGATCTCACGTGAACTGTGAAGGGGAATCTGTTTTAGCTTCATCATGCCATATAACGCTAATTTTCTTTCAACTCTCTTCTAAAAGCCTAAAAACTGACAGATTAGTCAACCATGTCCTAAGTGCATGCAACAACATAATACTATACATCACCCAAGAAATTATGCCATCACATTTTGCCCTCATCTTTTGTACTCATCTATTTCTTCACTGAATCCTTTAACACAGCTGAACATTGCGCAGCTCTTTTGTATGCAAAACTGTTTTACAGTTTCAAACCATGATTCTTCCAAAATGCACAAAAGTAGTAGCATTGGGATTTAACTTGCGTTTTTTACAAAAAATTGAGTATGATCACGAAACACTAATCACCAGGAAACTCAAGGTTTTAATACTTTCAAAAAAATTAAAGCAATATTTCTGCAATACTAGGTGTAAGTAATTTAAACTCATTTCACATTTTAATGTTACGAAATCAAAACTAAATTAAATAACATAAATCTTACCGTCAATCGGATCCGTTTCGTCGACGATAATCATTCTGAAATCCTGCTAAGTTACTTCCGTCCAATGGTTTCCACTGATCTGTTTTTAAATCTTCACTTCAAACTCTGGAAAAACAAACGAATAGTAAATTTTTAAAATACTATTTTCGGCACACCATACTTATACAATGTCAGGTTCACAACAAGAGAACATCTCGTGACACTCAAATTGCCAATTTGGCTTAGCCAACATTAACCATCAATTACTCTTATGAATACATAAGTACGTACATGTGTGCAAATAACCCTGCCAATGATCTATTTTCTATTATTGTCAGTTTCTTTTCACTCTGCAATATCCCGCTAATTAGTATTCTGCAACTGCAAAAGTCAGGCGAAAGCTCACGTAGACACTTGGGCAGACATCTGCAACCACATATAACACAAAGAATGAATGGCAATGCAATGTAATGTCATACAAATTACAAATATTATGTGTGCTCAATGCAATCCTCACTGTCACTGCCACACACTCCTTCGGCGACTTTAAGACCACAGAGTGAGATATCAACTAAACTAAAACTTTCATATATGCTATGATATGATAATCAAGATATGGAATTGAAAGACAGGACACATTACACTAAATTGCATGCATTAACTTACACACAGATAAATATAGACGTCAGCGTCAGTGCCTCTGTTAAATATTCTCATTGGATCTTTTCAGTTAGTAATAGACAAACGGTTCAAAAAGGAGATAATTGACTTGTGCTCTGATGATGATGGGATGGATGACTGTTAGATATGATGAATGACTGGATAGTGCAATGCAATTCAGATAAAGAACTAAATGATCGACAAGTTTTACTGATTACAAGATAAGGGTGTAATGTAATTGTAATTGTGTTATCCACACTGGCATACACACAACTACAACAACGTTTGTTTTGGTCACCGTATTAAATAAAGGAAGCTTCCTACGCTTTACAAATAGGTTCATGCGTCAGACTCGCAGTCAAAAACCGATCTGTTGCTGTATGCCACATGCACGTACAAACGCCTAAAAACCCTTTGACTAAACTATGTATTACAAACTTCTGCATACCTATTATAATCACTTCCTCACACAAATACTGCCAAATCCGTATAGACAGACACACTGTAGTACTGATGAACTTGTACCTCAGAAACCTTGTGCCCGTCTTTTACCATCTCATCATATCACATAACATATGCACATGGCTTAAAGAAAAGTTTCAAGAATCTGTTGTAACAGGAGCCAACCGTTGCTATTTCAGGAACAAAGTTGAGAAAAAAATTGCAAGAAATGAGCGAGCAAGTAGTGGGGAGCGTAAAATGAGAAGAATCAAAATCAAGACAGATTCTCTCTGAGAAATTGAGAAGAATAGAAACACTTTTTGTGCATAGGTATTCATAGGTATACAACATGCATGAGAAGAGGTTTATTGAATAATCGGTGTATATTTGTGATATAGTAGGAAAATCACCGAAAGCCCAAACCTAACATTAGTTACCTACCGATTTGTCAAGAAATAGATGGTAAAGATTCTTTTTTGTTGTTCTTTTAACTCTTTTTTTAAACGGAACACATGGCTTGTCTCCCTGTTCCGTAATCTTCTCTTGTCTTTTTTTATAAATGCAATGTAATGTAGGTGGTTATATGTATATGCAATGGCCGGCTTTTTTAGTCATATTATCCTATTCTGAAGTTTTCTATATATAATTATGTTTGAAATACGCATACTACCGTACGAATCATGGGCACATTTTTCCTACCAAAATGAATGAAAGAGATCCGAAATTTTAATGTTTTTACAAACAAATCGTTCTTTCAGTGTAGGAAGTGCATACATATTATGTATTGTTTGTATAAAGACTTTTTTTACCCCTGAAAACTTACACATGGTCACAAACACTCCTTCCTGACTTGACACCACTCACTGACAAAACTGACACTGACGGTATTATTCTGATCTGATGCATTTTTTTCTTAAAAACTCTTTAATTTTTTTGGTATCCTTATACTTAGGTACTAAACAAGGAACATGAGGAACTCTTGGTTTTTTCTCTAATATGTATTATAAAAAATGTACAATAAGGCTCATTTAAGATAAAGGAAGAACCTGCAACTATCTTTGAAGAACATAATATGCATTTCATCCTGTGCTATTTTAAGTAGTCAAAATGAGATTTGTCACAGGGTAGTAGCATATAAACAGTAGTAATATGTTAAAGTTTAAAACAAATTCATCAAACTTATATTAGCCGAGTGTTCTAAAAACCTTTATGAACGCTGCCTTGCCGTGTAGTTTCTCGTCAAGTCAATGTGAAGAGCTGTCAGCAGAAGGGCAGTGTGTACAGAGCATTGGCATGGCAGTCAGTCAGTCAGTCAAAAAGATTTTTAAAAAAGCCTTGCTCTAAACTTACTTCTATTTAACACGGCTACTGTGTGTATACATAGTAAATATGATAATATATACCTAAGTGAACAAATGTTTGCTGTACAGCCAACAAATTGTTCCGAGCAAGGTAAGCCAAAGACATGACACAGAAAATTTGTTCTGAAAATGAATGCTATTCCCTCATCCTCACCTATTTGTAGTAAAAATGTAGGTACAAAAAGTGCTCAAATAGATTAAGTAACTTAACAATATACATACTACCTATATAAAAAATGATTAATACAAAGTGTGTAGACTACAAGCCAAAAGAATGTGGTTCAGTCATGACTGAAAACCTTAAATGCTCCTCACGACTAAACAATGACGATGAGATGTGAATGAATAAAAAAAGATTTTGTTCGTATAAACTATAGTAAAGGGATATGCAAATGCGTACACAGTAAACTTCTCTACATAAGTAATAGTCTACATCAGAGGGTGTGATAAAATATCCTAAAAATACGCACTATAAAGTCAAAAAATAAATAAATGCACAAATTTACGAGAGAAGAATGAGTGGAAGTAAATCAGCCCCTGAAATTGTTTTGTTACGTAGAGAGTCCGACTTGCATATATATTGCGGTACATCCTAGGACGAACTTGAGATAAACGAGGCACCTGTTCCCTTTTCTTTTTTAACTTTGGTACTGACTTACTTTCTTCTAAATAGGCTCTTCCTTTGTGTATTATGACTGTACATCGTTTATCTAAAGGACTTCTCAGTATTAAAAGCATGCTTAACATCCCTCCGTAAAAATAATGTCACAGTCTGTTCGTCGCAAGCTAGCACATTAGTAAAAACGTATGGTAACATCTATTTCACGCGTGATAAGAAAAATATTTAAATATAAACGCAAATTTAGCCATTTGTGTTCTGCTTAGAGTTTCAGGGACGGCTTTTATATACTCAATCTTAAGTGATTTCTGAAAATATAAAGACTGGATTTATCATTGCGTAAAACACTTCAAAATAAGATTACTTTTTTAAGATCAAACAACAAAAGAAGTAGGATTGTACTAAAAAATTCCCAAAAGAAACAGTGTAGATCGTGAACAAAGTATTCCTGAGTGGTCTTGTGACGCTGATACTGCATTTTTATTAATAATAATAAAACTGCCACTGAATATTACTTTGCTCTCGTATTCATCTGTCAAGGTTATCCCATTTGTTGGTCATGTTATGAATGAGTCCTAGCAAACTGTGTGTAATAATGTGATGATGCTGAGCTGATGCATGTTAAGTCACTTACTTTGTTAACCACCGACTGGCTTGAGTGATCATTCTGAGAACACTTGCCAGCCACACGATTGTTAAATTGTGTGTGGCATGGGTACAACGGTGGTTATTCTCATAGGACACCCCTGAGACATATTACTAAAAATGTTATAAGTACAATATGTAATATATGCTTCATGTATGTATGTGAACAAATTGGAATTACTGTGATTGTGATGATATAATACATATACCACCCATATTTCTATTTTCCAAATTCTACTATGTACCCTTTAGTCATGCTGAATGGATTACAGAATGCAAAATCTTGGCCTTTTATTGTTGCTCTTGCAATTATCAAGATTAGAATTAGATTGTGTGCACGCCCGGAGAATAAGACTTATGTTTCTAGTAAACATTTATACAAGGATGATAAAAATACCTCTGGGCATCTTTGCTCACATACATATATAAGTGTGTGTGCGCAACTTAATAGTACATTTACTATTCATTTTTATTCTTTTGGTTTCAATCAACACAAAAAACTTTTTAGTCACACGATATTTATTTTCCAAATTCTACTATGTACCCTTTAGTCATGCTGAATGGATTACAGAATGCAAAATCTTGGCCTTTTATTGTTGCTCTTGCAATTATCAAGATTAGAATTGGATTGTGTGCACGCCCGGAGAATAAGACTTATGGCTCTAGTAAAAATGTATACAAGGATGATAAAAATACCTCTGGGTATCTTTGCTCACATACATATATAAATAAGTGTGTGTGTGCAACTTAATAGTACATTTACTATTCATTTTTATTCTTTTGGTTTCAATCAACACAAAAAACTTTTTAGTCACACGATATGACTCTTAGAAATATTACTTGAGCGTAGTGCAACTAGGCAAGCCAGTTTTCACTTCTTTCCATGCTCCTTCCCCTCATTTCATTACTCCATTGCTCTCGTGTCCTTGTGACTTAAAGCTTTTCTTGAAACAGGAGTCCGTTGCCAATAGTGTCATTAGCTACTACTCTAAACAGTCATTATAACAACATGCGTACTCATATTATGCAACGGATTGTATATCTAAACAACCTGCGTATCATAATCAGCACACCAATCATAACAATAGATTTTTGGTTTTTAAATCAGAGAGTGAGAGAGAAGAAAACATCATCCAAAAAATACAGATTTAAAGTGTTGTTATTATAATTCATTATCCAACATGGTAAGAATCTCTGATTTTTGCTTTTTGCTTGAAATGACACAAGCTATCATGTGTCATCATCATCATCACCACTATTATCTTTTGGTAGCAAAACTACAACTTATAGATTTTCTACATAAGCATAAAAAGCAAACGAGCAGCATGAAAATGTAATAATAATCGCAAAACCTGGCTTGCAAGCATAGTACTGATAAAAAACACATCACTGACGGTTTTGCGTTACTTTTAAATTTCCACTTCGTGAAACATCTTAAAAAAGAATAAAAAATTACAAAGGAGTATTTCGCAGTTTTAGATTGTGAATATGCTGCTCTCTTATACAACTCCAATGGTGATGGAACTCATGCAGGGATTTAACCATGTATTGCATAGCTGTTAGATGTTACATTTAGTAGTAGGTTGTAAAACGGCAAATCTTTTTTTACAAAAAAAAACCCACGAAACAATTTTCGGGATGACAATGACATTCGTAAATGATTTAAAAACACGAATGCAAAAAATGTACGAAAAACAGGGGAACAGGCTAAAACTGCATTTAACATAATCTTAAAACACCTTAAATTTAAAACAGATGTACAGTTGGATAAACGCAGGAAAAAATGAAATGAAGGAAATACGGTGCGCTGACTGACCAAGATTATGAGATTTAGGCCTGTCTCTACAAAGGCACACTAAATATATTTTGCAAACAGATGAAGTCCAACACGCACTTCAAACATAATACATACTTTCATGGGATAAATTTGCATGATTTAAAATTTCTCAGACATGTGGTATTCTCTAATGTATGCTACATATAGGTTGAAGACAAAGAATGCAGCAGAAATAGTGTTATTTTACCATACGCACTTAATTTAAGAGCAATATAGGCGATTTGAAAAAATCATAAAAATTCTTTGTTCGAAATGTTCTATGT
>JAHZNG010003867.1:0-13707 GCA_027744375.1 Orchesellides sinensis | reverse complement strand
AAATGTTCGACAAAATGTGTAAAATGTTCGACAAAATGTGTAAAATTTTCGACAAAATGTGTAAAATTTTCTACAAAATGTGTCAAATTTGCGGCGTTATTGTGTAAATTGCTCAGTGAAATAAAGTTTGCATGCATTATATTGTAATTTTTGAATGAATTATAATTTTTTATCATTGGGTGCTGGGTGCCAAAGTCACGGGGTGCTGGGTGCCGGAGTCACGGGTGCCGGGTGCTAGAGTCACGGGGAGCTGGGTGCTAGAGTCACGGGGAGCTGGGTGCTAGAGTCACGGGGAGCTGGGTGCTGGAGTCACGGGTGCTGGGTGCCAGGGTCACACAGCCAAGGATATAATTATGTATGTACTCTCTATTGAATATCAGAAAACGACGTTAGCCTTACTGTATCGTATACTGTTCACATAAGTATGAGGTCCAAGCTGTTTTCGGAATTTTGAGTGTGTTTAGGTTTAGAGAGGATGAGGTGCATTTAGTTTCCTTTATATACACAGCACACATACCTAATACCTACAATATTACCGCTCATCTGCTACCGTATACATTGCGTAGATTGTACTTGTCCATTAAATACTCTTTCTTTACAAGATATGCTATGTTGTATTCTCGTGTATGTGTGAGCAGAGCAGCCGAGACAGAGAGCCGAAGTCGAGTTTCATTCTGCTAAAATATTTTTGCGACAGGGCTTTCTACTTCACTGCTAAAAAAGTACTGATCAGTGTCACATTTCAGTGATACCCAGCGATCAGCTGATCCTCCCAGCTGTATACCAGTCATCAAACCAAAGTTGGGTGTGAACATGTAAGCAGTATTTAGTGAATTTTTTAATTGAATATTTTTGGTCTTCGGCAGAAGAATTTTTTTCGTCGGTAGTTGAGTTTTGGGTTTGTTGGGAAGGCAAAGCTGTAAAGGTGGGTTGTTTTGTTGAGAGCGCTTTTACGTCTTTCTTTCCCCTTTTACGTTGCTCGATTCATCTATTCACTTAAAAATGCTTAGGTGAAATAAGAATATCACTTTCAGTTTGCCATCTTTCTCTCCGAATTGTCGGGTTATGAATTTTTGAGTAATTTTTTGGCAGATATATTCATTTGGTGTGCTTTTTGATTTGTAATTACAGAGCGTGGGTTAAAAATTTTACGATATTTTCAACGTTTTCTTGTAAAATGACGTAAGATTTCAAGTTTATAATACCTTCACGTTTTGAATTATTTGCAAACTTTTGTTTTGGATCAGTCAAATCTGATTTTATTTTGGAAATGTTTACAAAAGTACGTTTTCTTTGTTATTGGTTATTAACCCAACTGTCAGCTGTTGGTTTGTTTATCGTTAATCCATATGTATGAATTTACTCTACCGGATACCTGGAATTCGGAAAATAAGTGAAAACGTTAGATTGTAGATTGGCGTCTGGCGTCCCTAGTTCCTGTCATGTTGAAAACGTGTACTTTGTTTGTATATAAATTTATGCAGCTTGAATTTTGAAACATTTGTGATTTGTGTAGGTTCTGTAGTAATATTTATGACGTGCTTAAACGGTTGTATTTTCTTCATGTTTTAGGATTGGCTTGTGTTCTGAAAGTAGAAGTGTGACGGATCAATCGGAAGCTGAAAGGGCTGCGTACTTATAAAGGCTTGTCTGGAATCTTGGCGTTGACGTGACCTTGACCCTCGGAGTAGGATGTCAGTGTGAATCTTAAGAAAGTGACTATTTGATGCTCCACAACACTTGGACCAAGTGTTCATTGCGTGAATTGCTAAGCCTTATGGTTTATGTGACAGTGCGTTAATTTCTTTTAAATTATTTTTACGATGCCGTTATATAAGCGAAGGCCCTTTGTGTCTGACCCTCCGCCATCGGACCTCAAGCCGGACGAGGATGTATTTTATTTGAAACTTACTAACGAAGTATTTCGGGACTATGAGTAAGTTACATTTATAAAGATTTTTTAAACTTTTATCTTGTTAGTCAGAGATAAAAAATGTTTTATCTGTTTTTTTCAGTGAATACTTTGCGCGTGTCATTCTCTGCAACTCCTTGGTTTGGTCGTGCTCCTTGACTGGTAAAGCTAATTTAACTTTTCAAGAAGCCCTTGAAAGTGAAAGAGCGGCGAAGAAGCAGTTGAAAGGGTTCCCTCGTCCGGTAATTTATTTATGTTGCTTGTAAACTGTTGTATAATGAAATATTTTGAGTAATTATATTGATGGATAATTAATTGAGTTTTATTTTATCTTAGTTGAAGAAAGCGTTGTTTTACCTAGCTTCTCTTACCAAGCGTGGAAAATTCACGGACTTGGTAGAAGATGTCCTTACATACGCTAGAGACCGCTACTTTAAGGGTGAAGAAGTCCTCTCTGTCATAGGAAACATGTGGTAAGTATTGAAATCAGCATTAAGTGTTTTACATTTACAAGTTCGTATTCTTTGTCAG
The DNA here is from genome assembly GCA_027744375.1 of Orchesellides sinensis. Classification (NCBI taxonomy): domain Eukaryota; kingdom Metazoa; phylum Arthropoda; class Collembola; order Entomobryomorpha; family Orchesellidae; genus Orchesellides; species Orchesellides sinensis. Next base: position 11,264 of record JAHZNG010003867.1, on the reverse strand, counting down.
TCAGTGATGTATAATTTTTGTACTTAATATGATTCTATATGATTTGTATTACAATTCGTCACTACCTCTGAGACTGTCAAAACACAAAAATATTATCTCTTGTAATAGGAATGGAGATAATAGGGTCAAATAAACACTTTACTGATATATTGTGTCATTTACAGGTGCCCTTCTAAAGTCATCAGGATAATTTCTCCGACGCTGGAGGAAATGGAACAGTATAAGCTGGATCAGATCGAAAAGGGTTTATACGAAAAGAACGATTATCTTAGGTAATATATTCTTGAAAGTATTAGTAGTGGTAGTGGTGGAAGTATTCTTTCAATATTTGTATTAATTTATGAATTATATTAATTTAAAAAATCTTGTTTGCATTTGTTTTTGTAGAGATGATAGTTGGGGACCTTCTCCTGACCTCTTTCGTTATGAAGTGCAAGAAATAGACCCTGATGACAAAACTCCCAGTTCCAATGAGTCTCATATTTTAGAAGCAATTGATGTGAAACGAGAAAAGACTGTTCTCACTCGTGATAAGTGTAGAGTGTTAATGAAATTAGCCACTGATATGGTAGAAGAGAAAGGATATGTAATTTTGAAGGTACGACAAATTGTCATCCTTATCAACAATTGTATAGCTTTATTGTATGCATAACTAATAAGCAATTTTTATAGACCAATGTGATGACCAGTTATGGACTAGCGAAAGCCAAGTTTGAAGACGTGTTTATTGGGAAAGCGCCAATATTCGAAGCTTCTCCAGTTCCTCCTAAAACACCGAAGGATTCAAGTAAAACTACCAAACCAAAGCCGTCTAAGGAGTCTAAGGATGAGAAAGTTAAAGAGAAGTCGAAAAGTGACAAGGCTAAAAAGGAGTCTGGTGAAAAGAAGAAGAAAAATGAGAGCAAAGAAAGTAAAAAAAGTAATGATGCCTCCGGAGGTTCCAAAAAATCACCATCTGGCACTTCAAAGTCGAAACCGGGGCCAAAACCGAAGAAGTAAGACAATCAATCGTATCAATCAGACACTAAATGAACTGTGAAGTTAGCTTTTAGTAGAATATGTATCTACAATTTTGTAATATTTTCCTAAATAGAGAGAAAGTTGAGAAGCAACTAACTCCACAAGAGTTGAAGCAGTTAGAGCTAGAAAAGAAAGCACAAGAAAGGGAGAAATTAAAGGCACAGAAAAAGTTGGTTGCAGATTTTAAAAAGTTGTGGTTTAAGCCTAAGGAGGACTTGGAAGTTGAAGATTTAAAGGTTAGTTGACATAAATATTCCACATAATTCTGACATTGAAGGTACAGATTAATGTCAATGATGTATAAAACATATGGTGTTTGAATATTTTATGATATACAATATATGTTCGTCACTACCTCTGAGGCTAAACTAAGGTTATTCTTTAGAAAAAGTGCGGAAGGCTAAGAATTTACTAAAAAAGTATTTTATTGCTATCTTGTAGGATCTACCAGTTCCAGATCCAGTTTGTTGCAAAATTCCTAATAACTTGTTCGGTGATTTCATCATGGTTTTGGAATTTATGAACTGTTACTCCAGCACCCTGAAAGTAAGGGATTGCTTTCCTACCGGCGTTAACTTCGACATCTTAGAAAGAGCTCTAACAAAAAATGAGGTAGCAGGACCTTTCAGTGAAATTTTACAACTAATGATGAAAACAGTATTTCGTTTGCAAGAAAGTGAAAAGGCAGAAATAACTGAAGAGGAAACAGCAGCTGTCGGTATGATATGAAAAAAGCTTGTGTAAGATGAAGTCCAGTGAAGTTATGTTGTAGTTATTTAATAACAAAATATTTTATTTTAGATTTTGAAGTTAATGATATGGACGGAGATGTGACAGCCAGGGAAGCAGTTGAGCTTGCCACAGCATACTCCACATGGTCTATTATGTACCAGAACACACCCCTTCACAAAATAAGCGTTGATCACCTAAGTATTTCTGAAGTTCTCCGATTGCATTTATTAGCTTCCGGTGCAAAACCTAGGGAGAAAGATATTAAATGGAGGTATAAAATATATGCATGACATGTGTCATAAATTATTGTAATTTAAACACTACAGTATAATGATAATAATTTACGTCATTACTACTTAATATTTATTTAATCATCAGAAATCAGCAAAGAGGGGGGTATACAGAAACAGATGATCCAGGACTTCAGCTTCGTCTAGAAGAGCCCCAAATAATAAAAACACTAACAACTGGAACAGTGTTTGATTTAACGATGCGAGAAAAGTTGAAGCTTCTTCAGTGTCTAACAAATCAAATTTCAACTTATGTGTCAGTTAGAGATGCGATGGAGGAAAGTTTTGAACAGTACAAAGCTTCAAAAGCTAACCTCAGAAGTCTTCAGGCAGCAGAGAAAAAGAAAGATGCGGAAGATAATTATTGGAGGTGCGTCGTATCAATTACAGTTAAGCAGTTTAAAGGCTTAATTAGAGTGTTATTTAATACGGTTTTGCTTTGACTGTGAAATAGGCAAAAACTTAAAGCTGACAAGGTAATACCGGATATGGCCCAGTTTAAAGTGGTCCCTGACAAGCCTAACGTTGAGAGTCAAAATGAAGATGGAGAACAAAAAGCCAGTACTGTCAAGAAGGAAAAGCCCCCGGAGAAACCTAGCAAGCCACCACTTACAGATGAACAAATTGAAGCTGCGATAGCCAAAAAAGATAAAGAAATTGCCAGAAGAAAGCAAGACTTTTTATGGAAAGAAGCCGAATTGCAGGAGCAGATTATAAAGCATGAGAGGCGGCTTGGACTCCATCCTCTTGGCAGAGACCGTGCTTTCCGTAGGTACTGGGTGTTCTCAACCCTACCAGGTGTATTTGTTGAGCACGATGATGAATTTGTTGGCGACTGCTTACCAGCTCCTACTCCATACATTGAAAATGTTGATTTTGAAGATATCAGCTTCGTAAAGGATAACTTACAATAAGGTAATTTTGTAGAATAAAACTCAATTGTTGTTTTTCTTTTATACAATATACAATCTTTTGTTAAGTATGAATTATTGTGATTGTGGTTTCAGTATTTACAAATGGAGAAGGAAGGCAGTGATAAGGAAAATTCCATTATAAATTCACCAAAAAAGTCTTCAAAAAAGAAGGCTAATGCAAGTGGTGCTCCAAAAAAAGAAGTGTTTGAACGACCTTCAATATTTGGTTTATGTAACGGAGATAAAGAAAGCTGTCCTGTGCATTGTGTTTACCTACCTCGGCCTAAATGGTCATTCTTCTGGAACCCTGAACATGTGGATTCCTTAATTGAAAATTTAAGTCCAAGGGGAATTAGGGAAAAGGAACTTCGTTCAATGTTGGTAGAAGAGAAGGATGGTATTAAAGGGTATCTTAGTAAATGTCCAGCTTTAAAACTGAATAGGGAAGGCAAGTTCCCTGAAAGTATAACCAATGCTTCTGAAAAGAGACCGCAACGGGGTGGTACAACTCAGAAAAATCGTTTAGACCCTAATTTGAGTTACCCAGCTGGGACTAACATAGAAACCATTTTGGAATTACAATTGAGAGATCTGATCTTGGAAGTTGAGGAAAAGATATTTTTAGGAGCTCTAGGAAGTGTGAAGGTAAGTAGGGTATAGTATAATTTAAAAACATAAACGATATATGCATGGCGATATGTTTTAGCATAACGTACACTACATTTAAAATATTTTAATACGCAGGTGAATGACCGTGCTGAGTGGAGAAAAGCCATTGAAGATCGCGGGTACGATCCACAATCTTGTAAACTTCACTGGGCTCGTGGAAAATCATTAAATGTTTCAAAACGACATGGGTTACTGAATGGAAACTCTACTGTTGATGGTTAGTTTATTATTTTCAAATATTCAGATAGTGATCTTATGATCGTACTTATCGAGAGTACTTATTTATTTGAATATGGCATGTTTGAAAATAAATTAGGTACCTCAAAAAATGACCAGATGTCCTCCCACACTTCTACATCTTCCGAAGCAAACAAAGATGATTCTCCGAGTGTTAATCCAGTAGTGAAAGATCTCGCCTGCGCTATTTTGCAAATTCGCCAGAGTGTCGAACCAAAGTTTCTTAAACGTCCGTTAGGAGGTTGGTTTTTATTATTGCTTATATATCATTAATCAAGAATGATCGTGAAGCAGTTCATTGAAATAAATAAAATGTATTAATTTTATTTTAGAGGAGGACAAGGATAATAAAAAGAAAAAGTCGAAAGATAATGAACTGCCTCCAAAACTTAGCCTGCCAGCGCCAACCGCGATAGAAAGATGGGAATTGTCGTTAATGTCTTGTACAAGCTTTTCCCAGTTGTTTGTCCACTTGTTTACTTTTGGTAATTCATGAAAAAATTATTCTGCCGTAGTTTCGTAATTTTAAGATGGATTACTTATGATGAACATTTTTGACTTTGCAGATAATGTTGCAATAGGGGTCACCATGCTTCATGTCTTCGACCTCCGCTAGAAGTAAGCTAGCTAATTTTAAGAGATTGTTTTTAACCCATAGAAGTTGCTTTTCTTTTAAGAAATAAATATTTAACTAACAATTATGTTTTCAACATCCTTAAGGTTTTACCCAAAGGGGACTGGTTTTGCTATGATTGCAAGCCAGTGGAGCTTCCGCCTAAACCAAGAAAAAAGGTCCAACGGTTGTCAGATGATGACATATTAGATGAACTTGAAAGGAATGACAGTGATAATGAAGGCCGACGTGGTGGTGGGAGGCGTTCAAACGAAAATGCAGATGAGAATGAGGAAGGCTGCGCCGTTTGCAGCTTTGGGGGTGAACTTGTTTGTTGTGATGGATGTCCTGACATGTATCACTTGCTCTGCCTTAATCCTCCTCTCAGCCGAGTTCCTAGAGGGACGTGGCATTGTCCAAATTGCAGAGCTCCTGCCCAAAAGGGACGATCATCAGATAAAAAGAAATCAAAGTCGGTAAAAAGAAAAAGTGACAGCTCAGATGAATCTGAGTCTGAGGAAACATCTAGATCTGATGAGGAATCCGACCTCGGAAACGAAAGTAGAGACAGGAGTGAATTCGGTAAATTTTGGTTAAACCTTTTAAACATCAGGGAAAGTTCAATTAAAAAGTTGCATGCAAATGTATGAATTTTTATTATGTATCATGATATACTTGTCGTAAACTATAGTGCATTTAAGCACACTACTGCGTTGAAGGTGCATAGGTATGTGCAATATTTCAAAAGTCATTATTTGATGTTTTCAGAGGACGAAACTGACCAACCTACCGATGATGAGTCTGAGAAATCAAGTGATGAAGCTGAGATAGTGAAAGTTAAGTTCACTAGACAGCCTAAGAAAAGTGCAGAACGATCTAGTGCTAGTAAGCGCATTTACGATGACGATTACGAAAGTGAATCCGAAGATCAAGGCTTTGGTCGGGGAAGCAGACGTAAATGTGCCTCTAAAGCGGCTGCAAAGATCGCCCAAGTAGCAAAGAGATTGAGAAGTGACTCAAAGGAAAATGAAAGCAGTGATAATTCAAACGATTCCAGCTCATCAGGTTTCCAAGTAGGGGGCAGAAAGCGAACCAACGAAGCAGAAATGTATGATTCTGATATTCCTAAACGGACAAGACTTCAGCGCATGAACACAAATAATCGTGTTCGTAATGGTGAGTTGGATAATGTCCTTCTGGATAAAGTCCTTTCTGAGGTGATGAAGCAGGCAGACGCTTGGCCTTTCTTGAAACCTGTTACGCGAAATGAGGTCAATGATCCTTCTTTCAAGCAATTACTCTGAGATCTCTTGATAATTCTCGTGTATTTCAAGGCTTTAAATAATGGTTTTGTTTTAATCCGTAGGCTCCAGATTATCATGATATTGTGAAACATCCCATGGATCTTGGGACCATCAAATACAAATTGAATTCCATGGTATATACTTGTAACGAGGAATTCATCTCTGATCTTCTTCTTATATTTTCTAATTGTGAAATGTACAACGCTCCTACTAATAGGATTTATGAGTAAGTTCTATATTATATTTCTTCCTTTAAACAGTAATTTTGAATGCAAACAATTGAATACATTATATTTTGGATTTTCAGGGCGGGACGTAATTTGAAAACCTTTTGTGAAAAGCGATTCAGTAAAATTGGAATAACTATAAGTGATACTTAAGAAATTCGGCAACTGTATTCTTATAAAATAGATTTTTGAACATTTAGTGTAAAGATTTTATCTCTACTTGGTAAAGCTACATTTTTAGTAATCCATCCGTGAATTAAATGGAAATAAATTGACTTCTTTATTTCTTTTCTTACACTACATGCACACTCTGTTGATTATTTTTTCCATTTTTCATTATTAATGGTGCCATTACATAGTAATGGGATTTCTAGCTAAGCAAGGCTGACTGAAATTATGATATTTTGCTTCCATCTTAAGGTGAATTATGCACGGAGGCGGTACACTTGACGTCAGTATTACAAATAAAATGATGATGTGACAACATGAGTTTAGTTCTTGATAAGTCGATTTTATTCACTTACGTACGTCTTAAGTTTACATTCAGATTGGCGATTCAGATATATATTTATATCATTTGACAAACTAATCCTTAACAAACATTAAATTCCTACTTTAATAATTGAATTGATACGATGCATTTATATTGTTTACTTAATACACACATTTAGCAGGCATGCATAGATTGAATTTCTACACATATATGAAGTTATAGTTGTAACTAGAACAAATACATGAGGAAAAATAATACTCCTAAACTTTTTAGGAAAGCTTCTTGAATTTAAAATGGCAGCACGATATGAATTTTTCGTAGCCCATCTTAACACTGGGGCGCTGCCAATACAATTTAGTTACAGTTAAAGCATGAAAACCTACGTAACTGATAAGCTTGGGTACAGTTTGCATGTATTTAAACTGTATCCAATACATCAGTTTTTTCATAAATCATTTCTTTTACAAGTGGCTTATCCATAATCCATAAACATATGGAGCATCTTTATACTATCCATTTTATCTTACATTAAAACAATAACATTAATAGAACCGGAACTGTATAAAAAATTTACAAATATATATAATATAATATTACTTAACAATAAATTTCTAATGAAGATTCTACATATTAAATATGTATGAACTAATTTAGTACATATAGATCCATACATTAATTTTCTCGGCTTAATAAAGTACCTACTGAAACTGCTATACAAAATTTTCTATAAGTTATACGAAGACAAGGAGAAACAAGAAACGTATATAACTATAAAATTAAGTAGGAACATTAATGAAGTATGTACTAACAAAAGTACTGTACTCATCCATTATCGAGTTTACAGGAAGTTTTCAAGATCTTACGATTAGAAATATGAGCATATAATTACTTTCTCCATATTAAGTAAACTTAAAAAGAGTTTACATAATAACATATATCCTACAATTTAAACCTGTAGTACCTTCCGCCCACACAGCCAAGTTTTATTATTAAGATTTGCAAGATTCTTTTATAAAGTCGAGTTTTTAATGAAAATACGGGTGTCTGTATGAAGATGTGATGATATGATAACACACAAAGGATTTTTATCTACATGTTATGACAATATACATCATTGTATAGCTACCTACCTTACCTTACTGTAATCTACTACAAAAAACATACATATAATTGTAATAATATATATACAATACATTATAATTTATAATTCATCCAAGATTTATTTAAATGACAGTTTTGCACTTCATTAAATGTTTCATAAACATAATCCTAGCTATAACTACTCATTGGTTTGTGCAGCACTTCGTTGCGTTCCTTCAGGCTCGCATCTTATAACCTTAATGACAGCACTAACTAATTCATTACTCTAATTTATCCTTGTAAAAACTACATAACTATAATTCGTAATCGTGATCAAACATGATAATAATACAATGTTTCCTTAAAACATACTATACAAACGTTTAGTTTAAATTCATAAATAAATAGCCGCATTTGTCGCGTTTTTTGCAGTGTTCATAAACTATGAAACTGCAAAATGTTGATACTGATGCTAATATATGTATTTGTCGCATTTCTGTAAACCGTTTAAGACTCATGAAACTCTGCGTTTTGTTTCTTTGTAGGTATAACTTTACGCATACATATTATATGATATTGAATACTTAGACACAATTTGATATTTCATAAAATGGCGATTTATATTTGACGAGATACGAACAATAGCCATAAGTATATGTTTAAGTTTAAAACTGGGGAATTTCCTACATATTATAAATATAATTTACTGTTTAAAGTACTACACGTGTGTGGCCAGAGTTCCTGGCTTGAGCTGTGGTTGTGAAGGAACAATATACTGTGGTGATGGGGTACTAGGAGCTCTGGAAACTTGAGGCACGGCCCCATTTCTCATTCCATACGGATTAGTTGAATTACTTAAGGTATTTCCCTGACTATGTGACAACGGTGATGAGGACCCTGGGATAAGAGGAGAACCCCCGCCACCCCCTCCAATAATCATTCCTCCGTTGGATGTGCTGGTTGGTGTCACGATATGGTTGTGTGAGATATGGTTGCTGCTTGTAGGAGTATGATGATTAGAATGATTATGATGATTGTTTAAATGATTGTGATGGCCAGAATGAGCAAGAGGATGTGAACCGCTGCTTGGTGAATGATTTCCTCCACTAGCGTGAGGGGGTGGGAGGGACGTGTTGGACGTTCTCAAGTAAGGATTTCCATAAGTTGCGGAATACCTTGGATCTACATTGTTCAAATACTGAGGAGGACTTTGGAGTGCTCCAGCTTGGCCGTTGTAAATTGAGTTTCGAGTGTGGGGAGGATTGTAGTCTCGTGTGTAGTCAACGTAGGGTACGTAACCGTTGTTATTGTGCCCGTCCTATAAAATTATAATGAAATTTAGTCATGCATATAGGAATTACGGTTAAATTCATTAGATATTCGATGAAATGCTTACATGTTTAGGAGGGAAGACTGGATCAATGTAATCCGAATATCTGTAAATGGACTCATTTTTCATAGCATCTGAACCTTCGTCCCAATGCTCTGAATCATGTTCAGGAATATTGGATAAGGATGATGCTGTTCGAATCTCCACTTTCAAGTCTGAGTCGTTTGAAGACCGATCTGATTGCTTGGTTTGCTTTTCAACTCCATCGATTTCCATCACTAAAAATTAAGCAAATTCGATGTATTAAACTTCTGTTTAGACAAGGGAAAGCATATTTCTAAATTAATGCAAAAAGATAACTACTTACAAACTGGTTTCTTAGTCTTCTTCTGGCACAAGAGAGTAATCATAGTTAACGCCACAATCACAACAACGCCTCCAATCACGCAAGTTAGTATGATGACGAGTTGTCCACTCTCTGCAAAATAGAACAAAGCACCTAGGAATTTAAACCTTCATAGTCTCCATTGTCTTTAAGGTTATTTTGAGTTTTTGGTTAGTATTGTTAGCGCTTTTTAAAAAGAAAAGGGGAAAATGATTTCGATTAGGTTTTAAGAATATAGAAAGATTATTAGGAATGAAGATGTAGACAGTTAGTATACATAATTTTCATTAGCATAAAACTTACTTTGCTTCATGAGGTAGATTTCCATGATATGGCTTCCATAAGAGTTCGTAACGGTGCAATTGTAAGGACCAAAATCCTTTTCTTGAGAAGACCGAATTACTAAAACGCTTCGCTTTCCATTCGGCATTGTGTCTTCCAGAACTGAATAATCCGAGTCGTCTGCAGAACAAAGATTTATGTAATGTTGTGCGAAGAATATATATTAGTATCACTTCATCACTTTGCAATTAAGGATTTTCTTACGGCTATCAATCTCTCGGCCAATATGAGTCCACGTAATTTTTTCTGGAAGAGGAACAGATTTGTTACTTTGCTTCATGAGGTAGATTTCCATGATATGGCTTCCATAAGAGTTTGTAACGGTGCAATTGTAAGGACCAAAATCCTTTTCTTGAGAAGACCGAATTACTAAAACGCTTCGCTTTCCATTCGGCATTACGTCTTCCAGAACTGAATAATCCGAGTCGTCTGTAGAACAAAGATTATGTAATGTTGTGCGAACAATATATATTAGTAAATCACTTCATCACTTTGAAATTAAGGATTTTCTTACGGCTATCAATCTCTCGGCCAATATGAGTCCACGTAATTTTTTCTGGAAGAGGAACAGATTTGGCGAGGCATTCTAATCTCACTGTGTCGCCTTCAACCCCAAATTGAACACGTTGGCTGATAATACTTGGTGGTCCTTTAAGATGAATTGTAGCCTCCGCAGAGATGGTAGGAAAACCTTGGACATGAGCCTGACAGATATACTTTCCTTGGGTGTCCTGTGTCAACGTTGTTGTGTAGTTTGCTCTATCATGAACAACCTAATCAATAACAAGCAAATTTAATAAATTAAATTATAATTTGTCTATTGTTAAAGCAAAGTAAATCATGAAAACGCTGAATGAGTTTGATAAATGGATGTCATTAACGTACTGCTCTGGTAGGTTCATAAATCCAGACTATTATAGGGGGTGGGTTACCATCCACGTCACAGCTTAACGTTACAGACGTGCCTAAGTCGGCTTGAACATCTCTTGGCCTATTTCGGAACACGGGGCCATCTGAAATTGTAATATAAAAAGAGTTTACTTTTACTGTACTTCCGTCGCTCATTCAACTTGGTATAAATGTAAGAAAGCTTCAAACAAAAACTTACAGACAACGGCAAGGGTTTCACTTTCTTGACTGGTTCCAACAGCATTTTGAACCTCACACTTGATTATAGCATCATGATACTTTCTTGTGACATTTGGTAGTATCAGTTGTGGCCCATGATCTCCAGCCAACACTTGATCATTTAGAAACCAACGATAGGAGATTTCTGAAGGATTCGCCTCAGCCCGACATGAGATCCGCACATTGTCATACTCACGGATTATGGGTGACTGGATTTTTACAGTAACTTTTGGAGCATACTTGACTTCAAGCCGGATATGAGTGCTCATCACTTCTTTGGCAGGCCGGTTGTGAGCTTGGCAAGTAAACGTTTTGTTGTGGTGCTCCTTTGTGGGTCGGAAGCGGAGAATGGAACGTGTGTTAAAACGCTTCCCATCTTCTAACGGCTCCTTAACAGAATCAACTCCAGTCTTGATTTCATGCCCGCTTCCGTCAATCCAAGTGATCTGCAAATGTCATGTAAAATACAAATGTGAATTTCCAATTCTGGAGAATTCCAG
>JAHZNG010003866.1:0-10219 GCA_027744375.1 Orchesellides sinensis | reverse complement strand
TGCTCCTCCCTCCTTTCCTTGCTCCTCCCTCCTTTTCTTCCTCCTCCATCGTTTTCTTCCTCCTCCCTAGTTTTCTTCCTCCTCCCTCGTTTTCTTCCTCCTCTCTCCTTTTCCTTCTCTCCCCCTTGTCTTCCTTCCCTCTCTCCTTTTCCTTCTCCTCTATCCCTTTTCTTCCTCCTCTCCCTCCTTTTTTTCCTCCTCTCCCTCCTTTTCTTCCTCCTCTTTTCAAAATTTTCAAAATACACTAAATATATTCATTTACCCCAATTAAGTTTTATTATGTAAGGTATACTTATAAACTTACAATATCATCAAGTGAAAATTCCCTTGCAAGCTCGTTCATCCAAGACCGTAACTCATTTCCAGGTTCAATGTCAAACCAAACAGAAAAAAATTCTACAAATTGCTCTCCCAGATATCTTTTGATAAGGTCTACCTTGGCGACCAAACGATGAAAAAAAGTTCCAGCCATAATTCAAAACAAATACAAGTCTAATTAGCAGCTGCCGTTTTAATTATTGTTTAGTCAAGCTTAAGTAAGTGTACTACAAACATGGTGCATGAAGTTTCCGTCTTATATACAGGCTTTTCTCATTCGTCATCAATAATTATGACTAAGAAACCATTACCCATTTTTTAAAAATCAGGGTTGCTGTGCGTCAATTACTAACAAATTAGTAATCCTCCCGAAGGAAAATGGAAAAATAACTATTTATTTATGTTCTTCTATGCAGCTTATCTGTGTATACGTAATTCTTTTTTTTCATGTCACTCTTAAATTAGACTGAATATTTTCATTCACGATATATACAAAGCGATAACATCAAATCTGTAGGAATTCAAGTCTCGTAACGAATAAATCTAAGTATACTATAGATTATGCATTTTTTCTAGTGTAATCATTGCCTCGCCGTGACGTTTATACCTCATGTTCCATGTTTTGATTCTTTCGGCAACAAGATATTGTTCCACACTACACACCTTTCAATTTTATACACAGAGGATGATAATGATAATGCCCAACGCCGAAATGATAAATAGAGAACTTATCAAATAAATTTAAAACTCCTTCATTACGCCTTATCTACACGTTGCCTGAATTGCTTTATCAATAAGCATAATATTTATCTGCATGTATGACTCAGTTTATCGGCACTCGAAGTATGGACATCATTGTATCTAGATATCGGCAGACGAGTATTGTTGTTAAATTATATTGAATGAGGGCATTTAAAGCTTATTATAATTATGACGTGCTACGTTACGTTGCAACATTTATTGAAAATTAGTATTACATGGAATGAGCACAACCTATGGTATCAATATAGCAAGTAAAAGTGCCAAGAGATTATATGGAAATTAATTAATACATTTATGTGGTATTATATCGGAATCCAGCAAGTGTGAGTCATACAGTGATTTAAGTTTATCGCATTTACCACGTTTATTCAAATTTGTGGTTACAATAAATACGTAACCAATTACGGTATAGCATCAACCTTAGTACCTAACACAAAGCATAAAACAGTATGTAAAAAGGAATCAACTAAGAAACATATGTAGAAATCTGTTACTACTAAAGCTAAATAAATGTCTAAAACCGAAATCGAAACTATTGCATACTTTAACGGTACACAAGCAACGAAACCAAAAAATCTATACATTGATTAACAAACACAGGAAAGTTTGATATACTAACTTGATAAAAGGGATATGCCGACACCACCCTCAGAAATATACAACTTTTAAGAAACTTTTTAAATCCGGAGTACCTACTAGACATATGTATACCAGAATCAACAAAATCCCAAGAGCTCTTGTACACCTCTCCAACCGCAATGCTTCCCATATATTCAATAAAAAGTGCACAAAATATAATGCCATATACCAACCCTGTTACCAGTAATCCAACTCCCCACAGCACATCTGGATATACAATGGCTGCATAAGCGCAACCAACCAATGCAATCATCGTAACAACATGGTGAAATTAGATGAACACTGAAGCAGTGAAATCATTCATGTGCTTATTGAAAATTTGCAGTTGCCTGTATATAAGAACCACCTCAGATTCATCTAATATGCCCAAACAGCGTGTATTTACTTGATACAGTCGCTGCAACCTATTTGTGGAGGGATTCATTATCAACCTGAATGTGACTCTTGTAGGGCGCATCGCTTTTAAGGTTGTTGAAGCATATGTCACGTAAGCAAAGGTGAATGAAAATACCAGTGAAAATAGTGCTGACGAAGTTGGACGACCACCAAAACATCCAAAGGATTGCAGGGATGTATTTGACCTCTGGTGAAATGGAGATTTCAAACAGTGCATCAATGAAAATGTGGGTGGGCTCGAATGGCGTCAAGAATGCAAGGGAGGCAATAATTGGCACGACAAACAAACCTAAAAGCTATACGTATGAAATGCGATTGAAATTGTTAAGTCAGTATAAATCGCAATAGTTGCATAAGCTTAATAGAAAGAATACTGTGTTACGTATTTGTAAAGATATTCCATTACATGACATATGACATCACATATGACATGACGTATGTTAAGATTTCGTTGTAAGATCACTGGAAATGTCATAAACTCCCTTTCATTACAATACATCCCAATGCATCCCTGAAAGCTCCCGTTATATATATGTGATTGGATTAAATCCTGCGCTAAACAGTATGGGAAGTATAACTATCCCTCCATGATTGGAGCTGATGTATGCAGTTTAGATGACAATGACAATATGATAATACGATATGATTTATGCATGTCGTATATTTCGTCACAGTGGAGAGGGATTGACTCATTTCACAGTTATGTTGGTTTTATTTCAGATAGATTGCAATGCCAAAAAAGACAAGGGCTACGCGCTATATACTATAATGTGTACGACCAAATTGTGATGAAGCGAATAAACTTGAGAGAGGTTAAGCCTCTATGCCATGTTTTGGATACTGCTTGGAAGAAAAAAAAGATGATTTTACATATTTGCTGCAATATAGCACACAACTAAATCCTGTGACGTATAATGCTTGGATATACTCTCTGGAAAGCAAGAGGGTTTCGTCTTATGCATGCTTGTTAGTACATGTGATTTTCTTTTTACAAGTGAAAAGATGAAAACAAAACAGTAAAAATCAAAGGATCTTGTATTGGCAGGTTGAGCTCACTCGAACTCTTCTTATTTACAGGCATTTACTCTAGGTCTTGCTCTTTGCTCCTGGTATTCATTTATGCTTATAACAACAAATATTTTGAGAAAATGCTAACCGAGGAAAATATTTTGTGTTAAGTTGAATTTTTAGAGAATTCAATTGTTAAATATGGATTTCGATCCTGCTCAATATGAGCTTTTACAAAAGGTCATTTAAGAAAATGAGTATTTGCAAAGAGGCATTACTGCATGTGGAAGTGGTGAATTTTTGAATGGCAGTTTCTGGCTCACACTGGCATTGGATTACTATCATGCGTAAAAGTGTAAGTTTTAAGTTTTACTCCTATACTTATCATAAGTGTTCAATATTATATTTCAAAAGATATTAAATTGCAATTTGACTGCTGCTTTTAGATGCTATGAAAAAGGCTGAACAGGGGGCACTAATGAGAATTCTCGTTGAGCCAGTAATCAGGTTGCTACATTGTGCTAAGACTAGAGCTGAGCAAGCTTTGCTTTTCAAATGCTACAACGGCAATTATGAAGGGGAAGACAGGCTTTTAGATTCATTTGGCTATGGAGTATGGTGAAGCGGACGATGAAAAGAAACTTCTCGCTCAATTTTTTGTACAAAAAGCCCTGAACATCTGCCAGTCAGATAAATGTAATTTTAAATGCAAATTAAATAGCAGAAATTGCAAATAAGCTGAGAAAATTTGTGTCTTACTAATTTGCATTTGATAAATGAATTAATGATTTATTTTCCTACTGATTGCAGTATCTCAAAGTATTAAGGTACGTTGAATCTGAATTGAAGCATGTTCTTTCAACTGACTTTGACCATCAAGACGATGTTGCTGACATGGAACAAAAGCTGGAGCTGATTCTAGAATTTCTTCAATTGGATTTAAAAACAAGGAAGCCTATCCAAAAGCCAAAACAATCACAACCCACAGTCCGGCGACGATTCACCAAGCCAGATAGACCAACCCCGGTGAAAAGTGAACAAAAAAGTCAAAAAAATTGATTGATGAAGCCGCAATGCAAGCAAAAATTGAAAAAGAAGCTCAAACAAAGCTAATTAAGCTCTAATCTGCTCATCAGGCGATGAAGAAGTTACTTGCAAGCAGACTGGTTGTGGGTTCTACCACCAAGTGGGGGGATGTGATTGGAGTAAGACATGCCAAAAGTACCATTCAGAAAAAATTGGAAGTATCTGAGCATCCTCATCTGTTCAAGAATGGTTCCTCAATTTACAACAACGTTCTTCTGTTTGGACCTCCAATGAGTTGGAAAATCCATGATTGGTCAAGCAATAGCATCCGAGTTTAAGTATAACTTTTTGCACATGTCATGTGCGGATGTAAAGAGCAAATGGAATGGCGAAAGCGAGGTCCGACTCAAGGCAATTTTTGAGGTTGCCAGAACCAATGCACCTTGTGTAATTTTTTTTGATGCAGTAGACTTCCTTATTTCACAGCGAAATGATGAAAAACCGTCATCGGATGACGACCTTGTTCGGAAATTTCTTTATCAGACTCAAGGTTCCGATCCGACCTTACCTAACCATAACCTGGTTATTGTTGGAAAAACCAATCTGCCCTGGCTTCTTGACGAGGCAGCCTCCAGGCGTTTCCCAACCAAGCTGGCAGTCAAGTTGCCCAATGAAACTGAGAGTAAAGCTTTTGCAACATTTATTGCAGAAAAAGTCCATTGCACATTCTCTAACTGAAGCAGACCTTGCAAATGTTGGAAAATCAGCTAATTCTTTTCTCCAGTGGATTTAGAAGCTCTGGTGGATGACTTTGCAAAATACCAGCTCAACATGGCACAAACAGCAAAATATTTTAGAAAAGACAACGTAAAGTCTAAAAATTGGAATGATGAGATGCCATGGAAACATTGCTCTAAATCTTGCTTGGACAAAGTCGGTATGTCCTTTTATGACATTGACAAATCAAAGTTGATTCTTCCCGAAATCGATTTCCGTTCTTGTTATGAAGTGTCTATCAGCAAGAAATCCAACTGTAAAGGAGGAAGAGGAGTTTGAGCTGTCAACTGTTGAATTAGGTGATGCAGGCGTGATACCAGTTGGAGTATACAACTCTAACTTCAAGAAGAATATAGGTGGCGAAATCGTAAACAAATCCCGCTTGCATGGGTGCAGAACCTTTCTTGTCTTACTGTCGAGGACAAAAGAACATTTTGCCTCGGAAGGTGGTTGTAGTAGAACATGTCATTTCTTGAATGCTGCTTTTCTCCCACATCCACACCTTTGGCTGCATCCACAGCCACTTCCATTTCGTAGGATCTTTGACTCCTGTTTTTAACTATAGCTTTATAAGCATTCTGCCCAAGTACGCGCCCAACCCTTTTCTTTCTTGACACCCTTTCTTCCCTATTCTCGAATTTTTCAATCTCAAGCCTCTGTCTTACATTTTGTTTGTGCGTTTTTGACTTACTATGATCTTGAATTTTTGATTTAAGCTGGGAAACTTCGCGTGAAATTTTGTCTTCTTCTGTGTAATAAAAGCTGTTCCCTTTGGAGAAATCGTAATAAATCATACCAGGTGTTTTAATTTCTGGGTTTGAGGTGTCTGACTTGATGCACTCGGAGCAATATAAACCATCTGGCCTTTTTCGCTTCTTAGCTTCTTCAGAAGGGTAATGGTATTTCAGATGTGGAAGGTATTCAGTGAGCTTTTCAATAGACTTTGCTGACTTGGCTGCATTCAGCATTCCTTCATCAACAGTATCTGCCGACATATTTCTATATGGCGTCTTTGGTCTGAATTGTGACTGGCTATAAAATGAATTACTTGAAACTGCTGTTTTAAGTTGCTCAAACTGATTAGCCAAATCATCCATTTTGCTCGTTAATATTTTCAAGGAACGATCACTTTCAACCGTTGTCGGTAAGTTGGGCATACCAATTTTAATATGCTGTAAATCTTTTCTGATTTCCTCTAAAGTCTGACAATAGGATTGAGCCTGGTTTTCCATCTGCAAACTTGGTTCGGCTTCCCGATAGGCTGATTCAGATCTCATCCTCTTCCTGGATGGACCAGGTACGGGAGAACCTACATTCTGTGTGTGATCTGACTTGCGGGCAAAGGGTCTTTCCTGATTTGGAGGCGTTTCAAATGCATGTAGATTATACTTAAATGAAGACAGAAACAAAGTTGCCAACAATTGATCAAAAATTACAAAACTTTCAAAGAATCTATTACAGCAATAATTGATTACCTCGGCCAACATTCGTGGAGGACCTTGCATGTTTTGCTATAGTCTATAATCTGCATTTACACTCTCAGAAGTCTCTGGCATGTAACCATGAGCAGCATTGTTCCGTTGTCCAATTGGGGAGGGGTTTTCATGTGTCCTCTCAAAAATGCTTCTGTTCTTTTTCCACCTGGGCTCATATAAGACTGATCGTCAGTATCCATCGCTTGCTGACTTTCGTTTACGTTTTGTTGTTGCCGATGACGCTTTGTGGTTACTGAGTAAATGTGTTTTATGCGATTGTCATTCCCGTACATCCTCTTTGATTCGATGTCTCCATGACATCTTCGTGCCTCATTGCCCCCACACGTCTCCTTTCCTCCTCATTCTTTAGCTCCATCTTTCCGTAGCTAAAAATTTGGAAAACACGTAGTATTCTTTATAATTAATTTGTATATAATGTGCTTCGTGATAAAAATTAAAAATTTTCACAACAAAGTCTGCAGCGCTCTTAGTTCCTTTTGCCTTTTCATACCGATTAGAATGTTTATGCACATCTTTAAAGTGTCGTTTTAGGTTTTTGTAAATAACTGGAGCGTCACATTCCCCACAATATGTTCTTTTGTTGGCGTTTACTGGAGTAACTGTTCGCGATTTTGTTTTCTCCATTATGTAAGTTTAAAAATTCTTATCAGTAAATCTTTTTGAAGCCAGTATATATAACAGAAGAAGATGACACCTTTTAGATAGCTTAGATATATTCGCATATATATTCATATGCTATGCATTTCTACATAAATACGCAGACGAGATAAGACCTAGAAAAAGGAAAGAAAGAATTAGCGTCAGTCCTTTATTATATTTATTATATTAAAGTGTAATCATATTCACGATAAAGAGTACTACCCAAGCTTAGATCAAGCAAGAAGACAACTTTGCAAATATTTACTCACGTATGCATAAGAAGCTAAGCAAAGTTGTAATATGATTATGGATAAGTGTAACGGATGTAAGACAAAAATGTTAAGTATAACACCAACTAAGATGTACAATCATGTTATGTAGACTGGCTAGTTCGTTCACATGCTGTATGAAATTATACGTTTTCGTTGATCCATATCATCTAACATATCAAAATATTCGTCATCGCTCTTTTCTTTAGTTTTAGTGTACGAATATTTCTGATAATTTCTTTGGTAATCTTGGCAGTAGGTATCATTAATCTTTTGTTATGCGCTGCACAAATAAAAACATTGTAAAAGCTACATTGTAAGGTTATTTCGAGTAAACTGCATTTATTGCAGTGGCCAGCGAGCCTGTAAAAACCAAAAACGACGAACTCATCTTGGAGTTGTATCGAGAGGGTCGATACATATTTCTCTTGGCTATATAGGAGGAAGCAGCTAACCGCATTCTACAAGCCCGTTCGCTATGTTCTGTGGCAGTGCAGAAAATGAAGGTGTGTAAGTAATTGTGGACTCTTATCTTGTTAACTTTTTTATGACAAAATCCATTTTAAATATGCTGGTATTGGTTACGTTTTAAGGCGTGGATCTTCTGGATCCTTCAGATAAACGACGTAAAGTTGTGTTTGATGATGGGGTTGAAATTTCAAGGAAAATGAAAGAGATGGAAACTTTAATTCGCATGGCGGATGCGTCTAGTGGGGCTATTAGCTACGGCAGCACGCGTAAGAGAAAGCAAGAAGGGGCACACAAACCGGAGTTTAAAGCTGTTGACAGGTTATCATTTCGTATTACAAATTTTATACATCAGTACGCACGTAATTAAACTGTAATTATGATGTATATACTAACAGACTCGTTGATGAGTTCCAAGCTGAGTTTGAAAAGAAGATGAAGAGCGAATACAAATGTTACAAAATCCAACCCACTTCAGAGACATCATTGGGTTTGACCAGATAAAAAAAGCAATGGAAGACAAAATCATTGTACCACGACAACTCAGGAAGTACTTTGTTGTAGATGAGCCTATTGGTAGTTTGTTATTTTTTGGGGTATGTTTGTCTGCAAACATTTCTTGTAAACATTTGAACACAGCTATCATATCGACTAGTCTATTGCAATATCCCTTAAGTGATTTTGTTGTTAGTTTCAAAATCCAATATATGCACAGCCTTCTTGTCACAAAATACAATAAATGACATTCGTGCTAAAAGCAATAACCCATAAGTGACTTTCGGGGCGTTGCGACATTTTTATCCTGTTTTGTAGCACATTTTAAATGCTACAGAAAAAACACCGCATGAAGATATCAGCATTATTAAATGAAATATACTACATTTTGTGAATCCAATAATTTTACCTCTCTTACAAATCATACGGAACTTGGTTAGAATTGTTTGGCCAAAAACTTCTCATTTAAATTCCTTATTGAAGTTTTATAGTTTTCGTGCTTATTATTTATATCAACTATACTATTTAAACAGTTAAACATAAAATGTCGTTAACAAGTTCTGAAATTGACGCGGAGGAGACTTCAGTCTCACAAGATATGGATTTGTTTTCGATTGAAGAACTTTTGGAAGTCCTTGATGGAGGTAAGAATACCTTTTCTTGTTTAAATTTAAGCAATTTGGGTATTAAAAGCTCATTTGAATCTTTTGAATGTTTAAGCTCCAGCCTTGGGTACAGGAATTGGACCAGTGCATCGACCCACCCATGACCAAGCTAAGAAAGTTAAATTAAATGGAATCAGCATTTTTATGTATATTTTAAAGTAATATAAACATTCAGTTCTTTATTAATTTTTAGCTCCGTACTTGAAAGTGATAAATATAGCACAGCCTCGCCTTACCAATGACAAATTTGAAGAAGTCAACATTTCTAGCCATATATTTACTTTCTAATATTCAAAATGCTCATTCAGTAAAACATGAAATTTCAGCTCTACACCCGGAAGTAGGAATTGGATCACTATCTCGTCTCACCGATAACGAGCTCCAAAAAGGTATCGATCAGAGTTTTAATAATTCCTATTAGTTTAAATAATAACAATTCAGCTATGCTATTATTTTCAGCTGAAACTCCGGAAGAAAGAATTAGATTACTACCTCACCTTACCGACAACGAGATCATTAATGGTAAAAATCTTACAAAAAGTGATTTTACAGCAAACGGCTTATCATAACATATTTTCATTGCGTTTTTCAGCTGGAAAAGTGTCCACTGGTAACCACGAGAATATTGACGTTGAAGCATTTATTCAAAATTCAGGCAAAACCCGCAAGCGTAGAAAACAAGCTGACAAGTCAATTTGGTGTCGAGAGATTTCCAAACGGAAGCGAATGAGGGGAGAAACCTATGAGGGTTTTCATCGTGTGATCTGTCAAACATCGGGCGTAAAAAAATTCGAAAGGTGGAATCGCCCGGGAAGCCAAGCAACTTGGACCAGCATGTCGCTCAGTTTACTGTCTCAAGCGAAGTAACATGAACTGTTCTGAGTTTTCCTTCCAAGACAGAAGTAAGAGTTTTGAGTTTTCTGGAAGAACATGAACTGGGGAGAGAAAGCTCACTTGTTGCATGTGGCGTCACTTGTTGATATTATACCCCCCAAAAGAAAAACCAAAACTAGCTAAGGACAACGAAATAGGAAGGATACGTACGTTTATTTTTTGAAACTGAACGAAAAGAAAGTTCAAGTTCGCAAAAACATGTTTTTGTCGATGCTAGGAATCGGGGCTGATCAAATTTATGGCTGGATGAAAGCAAGCTCTTCCGGATATTTGGCAACCTCCCCTAAAACAGTGCCTCAAACACCACGCTTTCGAAGAGCACATGAGTCTATTGTCAAGTTTTTAGATACAATGCCAAAATTACCAT